>CAUYPK010003702.1:0-45070 GCA_963574355.1 Loris lydekkerianus | reverse complement strand
ATGTATTAATTTGCATTCCCACCAGCAGTGTAGAAGTGTTCCCTTTTCTCCACATCCACGCCAAAATCTCTGGTCTTGGGATTTTGTGATATGGGCTAATCTTACTGGAGTTAGATGATATCTCAAAGTAGTTTTGATTTGTATTTCTCTGATGATTAAAAATAATGAGCATTTATTCATATGTCTGTAGGCTGTGCCTCTGTCTTCTTCAGAGAAGTTTCTCTTCAAGTCCCTTGCCCAGCCTGCGATGGGATCACTTGTTCCTTTTTTGCTTATACATTTGAGTTCTCTGTGGATTCTGGTTATTAAACCTTTGTCAGAGACATAACCTGCAAAAATCTTCTCCCATTCTGAGGGCTGTCTGCTTGCTTTACTTACTGTGTTCTTGGCTGTGCAGAAGCTTTTTCATTTGATCAGGTCCCAATAGTGTATTTTTTGAAGCTGCTTCAATTGCCCCAGGGGTCCTCTTTATAAAATATTCACCCAGACCAATTTCTTCAAGAGTTTTCCCTGCACTCTCTTCTAGTATTTTTATAGTTTCATGTCTTAAGTTTAAATCTTCAATCCAGTGAGAGTCTATCTTAGTTAATAGTGAAAAGCATGGGTCAGTTTCAGTCTTCTACAGGTTGCCCACCATCACCATTTGTTAAATAGGGAATCTTTTCCCCACTGAATGTTTTTAATTGGTTTGTCAAAGATCAAATAATGGTAAGTAGCTGGGTTTATCTCTAGGTTCTCTATTCTGTTCCATACATCTATCTCTCTGTTTTTGTGCCAGTACCATGCTGTTTTGATCATTATCAATTTATAGTATACTCTGAGGTCTGGCAGCATACTTCCTCCTACTCTGTTTTTATTTCTCAGTAATGTCTTGGCTATTCGAGGTTCTTTTCTGATTACATATAAAATGAAGTATTATTTTTTCAAGATCTTTAAAGTATGACAGTGGAGCTTTAATAGGGATTGCATTAAAATTGTATATTGCTTTGGGTAATATAGACATTTTAACAATGTTGATTCTTCCCAGCAATGAGCATGGTATGTTTTTCCATTTGTTAACATTTTCAGCTATTTCTTTTCTTAGAGTTTCATAGTTGTCTTTATAGAGATCTTTCACATCCTTTGTTAGATAAACTACCAAATATTTTATCTTTTTTGGCACTACTGTGAATGGGATAGAGTTCTTAACCGTTTTTTCAACTTAACTATTGTTGGTATATATAAAGGCTACCAATTTACGAATGTTGATTTTGTAATCTGAGATGGTGCTGTTTTCCTTGATCAGTTCTAAGAGTTTTGTAGTAGAATCCCTGGTGTTTTCCAGATATACAATTATATCATCTGCAAAGAGCAAAAGTTTGATCTATTCTGACCCTATATGGATACCCTTGATTGCCTTTTCTTCCCTAATTGTGATGGTGAAAAGTTTCATTACAATGTTAAAGAACAATGGAGACAATGGGCAACCATGCCTGGTTCCTGATCTACATGGAAATGATTTCAGTTTAACTCCATCCAATACTATATTAGCTGTGGGTTTGCTATAGTTGGCCTCTATAAGTTTAAGAAATGTCTCTTCTATACCAATTTCCTTAAGTGTTCTGATCATGAAGGGATGCTGGATATTATCAAAAGCTTTTTCTGCATCAATTGAGAGAATTGTATGAGCTTTGTTTTTTAATCTGTTTATGTGCTGAATTATATTTATAGATTTAGGTATATTGAACCAGCCTTGAGACTCTGGGATAAAACTAACTTGGTTGTGATGTATAATTTGTTTGATGTGTTGCTGGGCTCTGTTTGTTAGGATGTTGTTGAATACTTTTGCATCTATATTCATTAGTGATATTGGTCTATAATTTTCTTTTCTTGTTGGGTCTTTTCCTGCTTTGGGGATCAGGGTGATGTTTGCTTCATAGAACATGTTAGGTAGTCTTCCTTCTTTTTCTACATTTTGGAACAGGTTGAGTAATATAAGTACTAGTTCCTCTTTAAAGGTTTGGTAGAATTCGGATGTGACACCATCTGGTCCCAGACTTTTCTTTTTAGGGAGATTTTATATGGTAGATGCTATTTCAGAACTTGATATAGGCCTGTTTGGAAGGTGACTTGCTTTCAAGAATTGATCAATCTCCTTCAGATTTTCATATTTCTGAGAATAAAGTTTCTTGTAATATTCATGAAGAATTTTTTGAATTTCTGAGGAGTCTGTTGTTATTTTGTCTTTGTCATTTCTGATTGATGAAATTAGAGATTTTACTCTTTTTAACCTGGTTAGGTTACCCAAAGGTTTGTCTATTTTATTGACCTTTTCAAAAAACCAACTTTTTGATTTATTGATCTGTTGTATAATTCTTTTGTTTTCAATTTCATTTAATTCTGCTCTAATTTTGGTTATTTCTTTTCTTCTACTTGGTTTAGGGTTGGAATGTTCTTCCTTTTCCAGTTGCTTGAGATGTTCCATTAAGTTGTTAACTTCCTCTCTTTCCGTTCTCTTGAAGAAGGCTCATAGTGCTATAAATTTCCCTCTAAGGACTGCCTTTGCAGTATTGCAGAGGTTCTGATAATTTGTGTCTTCGTTGTCGTTTTGTTTCAAAAAATTGTTTATTTTATTCTTAATATCGTCTATGACCCAGCTATCATTTAGCATAAGGTTATTTAACTTCCATGTTTTTGTATGGGTTAGCAGAGAGTTCTGCCATCATTCTAATATTCTTTCCTTTGTCGGTAATGGTTTTCTTATGTCTGGCTATTTTCAGAATTTTCTCCTTCTTATTAACTTTAGTAAAGTTAATTATGATGTGCCTGGGGGGTGTCTTATTCAGGTTGAGTCGTGCTGGGGTTCTGAAACTGTCTGCAATCTAAATTTTAGAATCTCTTGGCATGTCTGGAAAATTCTCTTTCATAATTTCATGGAGAAGGGCCTCTTTGCCTTGCATAGCTACTTCATCGCTTTCAGGGATTCCAATGAGGTGGATATTAGCCTTCAAATTATCCCAGAGCTCTCTGAGAGAATGATCCATTTTTGCTCTCCATTTATCTTCCTCTTTGAGAGTTTGGGAGCATTCAAAAACTTTGTCTTCAATGTCAGAAGTCTTTTCTTCTACTTACTCCACTCTGTTAATGAGGGATTCTACTGTATTTTTCAGATCTTTGAGGGCTGCAAATTCTTGCTTCAATGTGTCAAAATCTTTGGTGGTTTTGTCTTTAAATTCATTAAATTCTTGAGACAACGTTTGAATATCTCCTTGAATTTCTAATTCCAACTTTTCAGTTGCTCCTCAAATTTCTAATTGCAAATTTTCCTCCATTCTATTAATCTTGTGTGCAATCCAAATTCTGAATTTGATTTCTGACATCTGAGCTATCTGTTTATGAATAGGATCTTCAGTTACATCTGCCTTATTTTTCCTTGAGGTTGTTGATCTACTCTGGTTATTCATGTTACCAGAGTTTTTCTGCTGCTTCTGCACCATGATTGTTTTATACCATTTGACTTTTTCCCTGGAGGTTTTCCCAGGACCCCTACAGTGCTATGGCCTGAGAAATTGGAGATCTGTTTGGTGTGGTGGGGCTAAGTGGCTCTGTCTTTTTTTCACCTGGTCTGTATCTGACCCTAGTGAAAAAGTTACTCTGGGTTGAAGTCTCAGCTGACCATCCTCTCCTCACTCCCATGCTTCAGAATCAGCACTGACCAGCTACAGTTCAGGCCCTGTCCACACCCCTTGAGAAATCACCCAAGAATCTGGACTCCTGGGGAACAGGCCTCCAGACCTCAGAGTGAGAGTAGAGGGAAGTGCTGGGAGCTCAGAATTGCAGGTAGAGAATATATATAGTTTTACATAGTTTTATGCCTGGCAGGAGAGTGCATGGCACCCTAGTAGGGGAAGTAGGTCCAGTTTTTAGGGGGGTCTCTCCTGTGGAGTATAATTGGAGGACTTTTGAACTCTGCTTGTTTGCTTAGGGGCACTCTGAGCCGTTCTCATGGGGGAGGGTACTCCCGTCTGCTTGGTGATGGATTTTGTACCTTTTGTTTGTATCCTTGGGGTTGCAGCTTGCCTCAGAAGGGTTGATGTGCGTTCTTCAATTTTCTCTCTTGGTGCAGCTCTAATCTGCTAGGTTGCTGGCTAAATTTCTGTCCTTTAACTCTCCTTCTGGATGGGAGCCCACGTGGAAAGCTGGCTTCAATCAGTGATCTTGTCTCCTCCCCACGAGTATAAACTCTTAACACATTTATCTCCATCCTAGCCTACAAACAAACAAAGAACAAATCAATTACAACAAGTACCTCACTATCCAAAATGTGGCCTTCTAATTATATCTCCAAGACTCCTAGAAGAAATACGGGAATGTAAAAAATAAACTGGAACATCTTATCAAACCAGATAATAAGAAAAGTAACAAAGACCACAAAGAGTCATGTAGAAAGGGCTGTGTCAACTGCAGGAAGCCTCCACTTACTCTGATGGGATAATATGAACATCAATAAAGATAACTGCGATGGATTGAAACATATTGAATATATTTAAGTTGCTGAATGCATGATGATACAAAAACAACAATGTCAACCATGAAAAAAGAAATAGTCACTGGTGAAAAAAATTATTATTTTGAAATATGACAAATAAAGAATCAAACATGTATATACTCCAATATAAACAAAACATACTGCTGGTAAACAAATAGTACATGTAGAAATTTATTTTTATTTATTTATTTATTTATTTATTTATTTATTTATTTATTTTTACTGACTTAGTCCAAATAATAGACAAATGAGAAATGACAGCATATAATATAAATATTTTTCAATCCCAATGATATAAGGGAACTTCACAGTCATCACTGATGGTTGTCAATTTCACAAAAATAAGAAGGGAAGATGTAACGTGTCTCCCCCCTGCAGAAACATAAGTCCTTTAGTTAAATAGTTCTTCCAAAATCACAAGGGGAAGGTGGGAGGAAGGGAAGAGGAGGTGAGGAGAAGGAAAATGGAAGAGGAAGCGGAGACCTGATAAAGTTTCTCAATACAACTACCAACTTACAGAAAATGCTGTAAATAAATGCGTAGTCAATGACACAGGAGAAGCAGTAAGAAAAGGCTACACTGTAGAAATCACTACAGATAGGTTATTGTCTTTGTTCATTTAATTTTTGCAAAAA
This sequence comes from Loris lydekkerianus, assembly GCA_963574355.1. Classification (NCBI taxonomy): domain Eukaryota; kingdom Metazoa; phylum Chordata; class Mammalia; order Primates; family Lorisidae; genus Loris; species Loris lydekkerianus. The sequence continues at coordinate 39,907 of CAUYPK010003702.1, read as the reverse complement.
ATTAAATTGCAGAGGAAAAATATAAAAATAGAACTTCAAAACACGTAAGAGACTTCTCCATCAATTGCAATACTGAAATATTTGTGAAACCTAATATAAACATCCAGCCTGTTTAAGAAAAAGACATCTATGAAACAGAAATTTTACATTGGGACAAATATGATATTAATATACATTGGTTTTTAAGTTTAATGATGGTATTATGATTATGCTTCAAAATTATCTTTAAAAAATTTATTGTGAAATACTGTTGCCTATAACTAAATATTATCTGAGATTTGCTTTGAAATCATGTAGAAATAGGGAAAGGAAGGGAGGCATGAAAGAAATCAGACAATAAATTTTAACTGTTGGAATTCATTGATGAGTAATCAGAGTAGGAGGGTTTATTATACTGTTTTATTTGTTTTCCAACCCATTGGAAACTTGTCATAATACAAAGTTTTCAAGAAACAAAATGTAAAGTATAAGCCTGAGTAAAATGCCAAATAGCACATGTTGCTAATAATAATAGATTTCTATTAAAACCAAAGAACTTATCAGAGCTCTCTGAGTTTATTAGAGGACAACTGGCTATGTTTTATGTGGAAAGGAGAATATACTAGAAATTTTATATATATTTGAGATAAAAATAGAGTGGGGAGGGAGGAAAGAGAGAAAAAAGAGGAAAGAAAGGAACGAGAGAGGAAAAGAGTGAGATATGGAAATATATGTCTATTCCGTCCTGATTTCAAAGTTTGATTTTTTTTGTATTGTGGAAGAATATATAAACAAAAGTCATGATATTGTCTAACCTCTCAGACGACATGACTTAATTAAGTGGTTTTCTTTTAATAAATTCTGTAAATCCGGATGGTGCCTGTGGCTCAAAGGGGTAGGGCACCAGCCCCATATGCCGGAGGTGGCGGGTTCAAACCCAGCCCCGGCCAGAAACTGCAATAAATTCTGTAAATCCCATAGCAATCAATAGCATCACATTTTCTGGCACAGGTATGTCTGTAGAATGCCTCATTGCCCCACCATGCTGGGAAATTCCCATTCTTTCTTCAGAACTCAGTGCAAATATCAACTTCACTAACTCTCTCCACTGTTCTCTTCACAAAAAGACCCTGTACTCTCTGTGATTAGAAGGAAATGGTCACATCAGTTTGAATTATCTTTGACATGTTTGTCTTCTCTTCAAATAAGCCCTCTGTGAGCAGCTAAAGAGGCAGCTAAGCTAGGTATATTTAACAACAAAGCAGTCATTGGACTTTGCCATGACTATGGTGTTCTTTAAAGATTTAACCTAACTTGAAGAAGTCTGTCTACTTCTTCAGGGGAGATGGTAGTTGTAGAAAAGAATATTAGCTTTTATCATTTCTGCAACATGTAGCCAGCTGTAACCATGGGAAAGTTACTTAAATTCTCTGAAACTTAGTTTCCTCAAGTATAAATTAAGTTTAATTGGACCTTTAGGGGTCATTATGAGGCTTAGAGGTAGGTGACGTATGTGCTGTATTCAGCTATATTTCAGTGCAGCTTCATGTGGAAACTTATCATATTGGTGCCAGAAAAACAAATGCATATTAAGTTATCCTACTATCAAAATAACCTTAACGAGAGTCACAATTGTCTGTGCAGAAGGGTTGAAGTGGTGCCATAGTGCACCACATTGCTTCCCAGGCAGCGGGCACAGGAGACATGTCTGTTGAATGCACGTGTGAACTCTTGGAACATAATAAGTTTTGCATTACTTCCGCCATACCTTTCTTCAGTTTTTGCTTAGAGATTGTGTATGCTGAAAAAGAATTCTATTACTAAAAGCTAATTTTCCCTCAACAGCAAACAGCAAATTTCCAACTCCATTCATATTTGTCACAAGTCTCTCCTTGCATGACAATAGCTCTGACAGCCATTCCAGAAAAATAATTCCAAAGCTGCATTGAAAGGTGGACTAAGCTCTGGTGTCAGAGTGTAGCTTCTCAAGGGGAGTCCTCGAAGGTGACCACTGTGATATTCAGCAATGAGGTATGGAGCACTTTTTCTAGGATGAGTTCCCGAACATAATTGACCTCTTACTCATAAAATACTGTTAGTAAAATTAACTTACTTTACAAATGCCAGCCGTATCCCAGACAACATAACTAAGACTAACCGAATCATTGGCTGAAATTTCAGAATTTATTTTATGGCATGTGAGTCTCCATTTTTTTTTTTTTTTTTAAAATAAAAGCTTTGTTTCATCTTTTTGACAAAGAGGCTTTCCAGTCAATAAAAGTGGCTTAATATAAGAACAAGAAAAAGGGCATCGGATAAGAGAGTAAGGTGGTAGGTGGAGGCAGGTCATTTTGATAGTAGGATAACTTAATATGCATTTGTTTTTCTGGCACCAACATGATCAGTTTCCACATGAAGCTATACTGAAACTATATAAGACTGGGAGATTTTTATCTATGCAATAGAATTTTCCATCTGCCTTACTCCATTTTGTTTTTCCTTGTAGATCAAATCTCATGGAGGAAACAGACTTTCTACTTTCTCCCTACTAAGTTCACTCATCATAGACATAGACTCAATATAAAGACAGGTTAAGAGGCAGCTAAGCTAGGTATATTTAACAACAAAGCAGTCATTGGACTTTGCCATGACTATGGTGTTCTGTAAAGATTTAACCTAACTTGGAATATCAATTTCCATGTCCTGAAGTGAAACTAGGGATGTCCAGAAGCCCAGCTAGCAGAAAATTTGGCATTTTAGAGTGAAAATATATTACAATACTAGCATCTTTCTACTCACTCCTCCCACGAATTATTCATTTAGACAGTGTGTGAATTGGATTTGCAACTAGTGTTATGTCTTACACAGTACAAAAGAGAGAATGCCTGGTGGACTTCATCAGTTAATTACAGAACACGTGATGTCCGATAGCACATAATGCTCCATTGGCTGGGACTTCTATTGCTAAGCTTTTACAAATATTAACTGTGTACTTTCTCTATGTGTTTAGAAAACTCACTAAAATTCCTTGGGTGTTCTTAGCTACTCAGATGGTGCTTGCCCAGTAGACACTATTTTAGATATGACCTGGGACATCATCGATGTTAGATGGCTTTTGTTCCTGCTCCCCAAAATTAAGTTTGGATCACTACTGAGAGAGAAATATGATTTGGTGAAGTACTATGAATGAAGGTTAATTTTAAATGAGTAATAAAGTAAAAAATTCTTATACTTCTTTTTCCCCTTAACTTTTGGTTAATGTGATATGAATATTGTAGATAATTAGAAAGTCTCAAAATGCATTTTAAATTCATAATTTTTTTTTGGTTTTCTTAATTGCTTTTGCACATTCTTCTTGTTTAACTGATACCCCAAAACGATGATAGAAAAGCTAGTTCTCAGCTCCTGCCAGCCATAAATCAACAGTTTTTTGGCACAATGAGTTTTCATTTTATCTCTGGTATGCAGCATTTAAGAATTGATGTGTTCTAACTGTACTTTTAAGGACAGATTTTCATGTGAATACAAGCACTGGCATTTAAACAAAGAAAATCATTAATCTGAATCTAAACTTTCTATTAACCATTCAGAGTTTTATTTTTCCCTGTTTGTCCTTCTTTTTCCTTTTCTCAAGGTCGTTTCCTACCATTTCCAAAGGCGTTTTAAATTCTTCCACGTGTACTCTGTGGCCTGTGGGATGAAGGCCTCAGTGATTATTTTGTAGTGAGATAATGAAGGGTAAGTGAACCTTGACATACCTCTCAGAGTATAACTCATATCTCCAGGATTTATCCACTTTAGAAACTAAACAGTTAATCTAATCATCTCATTTTATTGCTAATTTAGGAAAGCTTTTCCCCCCTAAGTACACTCTCACTTTTCTAAATTCACTGCTTATGACCCAAGTCTTTTATGCACGGCGCTATTACCAACAGCTAATCCCTCTTACTTATTGATAATTGGACAAAACTGAACAACGTGCCAACTCCCGAACACAGCATATGACTGAGGGTTCTATTCAGTTATTCCCAAAAACCACATTGGTTTCCAAGTTTGGTTCTTTTGTGGCATATCAATGGGAAACAAGTGAGAGATTTTCTCATTGCTTAGGAATTTCGCCAATTCTAACCTGCTCATTGAATATTCTCTCTAAGGAATAACATTTACAGCTTACAAAGTTCACAGATCTTTTTTTTAAACAGTTCAACTAATTGTCTGCAATGTCTGTTTACTGAAATAATTATTTTAGTGCATATATTTAAACCATAATTATACAATAAGTATCTCTTCCAGAACTTAATTTTGTCGATCCAATGCAAATTCAAAGGAAAGATGCCCCAGCGTCTGGGGCCCATGCAGATTTATCACAGGATTAAGCCACAGGCACTACTTTCTATCTGGTAATTAATTCTTGAAATCATAGAAGCCTATGATTTGATACCATGTAGAAATGGATGCAATATTTTCTTAAGGGATAGTCTATCAAATTTTGAAACAATATTACAGCATGAATACAGGTTTAGAAAGAATTTTCTATCTTTAAACTTAATAAACATATTTAACGGCAGCAGCTTGCACTAAACAAGGCTTTGGGGCATATGTTAGGAAGCAAGGACAAAGACTTTGGCAACTGAATTATTATAGAATGAAATTAAATGCTTACAACAGGGTAGCATTCAGAGATGCTCACAAAGAGAGGACAATGCGGTTCACACATTCATGGCTTGAATTTATGCCCGCCCTGATTCAATGTGATAGTGTTGGCTGCCTTTCATTCCCTTCAAACAGACACAAGGAAATGGGGGCCAGCAAGGAACACACAGGCCTTCCCTGCGTCGTTCTCTCCCAAACATGCTTTTCCATTTTCTCCCCCTCACATGACCATGTTTTCTCACAGCCTTTAACATACTTCACATGTTGATTTCCCTAGAAGTTTGATATTAAAACACAGATGGGAAGCCATGCATTTTCTTAAATTTGAGCACTTATGGTTAGAAGAATTGGGAAAGTGGCCAATACATGAATTGAAATGACACTCAGAGTTAGAAAATTGGCCATTTAAGGAACTTGAGTGATTCAAGACACAGAAAGAAAAAAAATGGAATGCAAAAAAAAAAAAAATGACAAGCATGTGAGGAAATCAGCCGGGTTCCCCTCTCTTAAAGAAGTATTATATACTTCTAAGAAATTATTTTGTAAGTCACCAATACAAAAATTACATTCATCCTAAGTTAGATATATCACCCTATGTTAGATATCCTAAGTTAGATATTCTTTCAGGTTGTTTATACCTTTCCTTTGAGAGCTCCTATACTGAATAACGTATCAGCACAGATGCTACTTTCTTCATTCATTTGCTCACTTACCCATGTACCAAATTTGATTTGCCCCCTGCTCTGCACCATGAATGAGAGAAGTAAGATCTTCCTATGGAAAACATTAATTTCCACAGGATGTGGCAAAGCCATGGCATGTTTTCATCAGTGAGAGCTTGTCATGGTGAAAGAATGGGAGATCTGTCAGAAAGATGGCCATCCCCATGTCAACAGCCCACACAGGAGCAAGACTCAGAGCATGAGGGTCCCTGGAATTGCTTTCCAGGCACGGAATCAAGTCCTAATGTCTACCGCATTCATCAGATGTAATACATTAATTTCTTGCCCATTCCTTCAGGTGGTAAAAATAATGCATCTTGGAAGAATTGACAAAATGGCCTCTTAAATTATTTCCTATGTTACAGAGTTTAAATGAAAAATTCCAGATAAGGAAACACACACACAGTGAGTGAAATAGCATTTGGTTTTGGTTATTTGGTTGTGGCTATTCTAAACAATTAAACTATTAACATATTCCTTTCCCATGTGGCTGTTTCGCTTATTATTTTCTGGTTGCGTTCTGAGGCAGATCCATTCCCTGTTCTTCTCTGTCTTGCTTTGTGAATGTAGCCTCACCTCCATGAACTGCTCACTGTCTTCTAATAGGGTTTTACTGTTGTTGAAACTCCAAAGGGGTTTTGGCCTTGGTCTAGTTCAGTGATTTTCAAATCCCTGGTGTGAGAGAGGATCTTAAGTGTACAACAAAAATTTTTAAAGATTATTTTTAAATTATTTTCAAAAGAAATTCAAAGTCCAATAAGTATATACATGGATAGTTTTTTTTTTTAACTCTTTTTTTTTTTTTTTTTAGCAACATAATTTAAAGTGTATCACAGAAGTTTAACTATAGGTTCAAGTGTGCCATGAAATAAAAAAAGGTTGAAAAACACTGGTCTAGTTGCTCATGACACAAAGATCCAATTATTGAGACAATGAGGATCATGGGAGATCACTGTACCTGGAGATGGGTTGGAGGGAAACTAACAAGGGGTTGCATGGGGGAAGGTTTGGGAGGGGTGGGGAGATAGTGAATCTTGGCATCAAGAAATCTGCGCAGGGGTCTCTAGAAACTCACATGCTTTGTCTTGCAGAAAATCCACCATTTCTGAGAAACTACTCAAAAGGCCCAAGTTAAGGGGAGGATTATAAAGGGGTCACTAAAATTTGTTCATGGAGCTAGTTACACCACCAACAGAAGGCATCAGCAGGAGACCAACGCTTTGGAGGACAGAAAGTTTCTAATGCTTACTCCCATCATGGGCTGTGAACCTGGTTCTTTTATGGGCAGTCTGTTTGTACCAGTGCATTGGTGACTGCTCCCACTATCTCTATTGAATCCTCTTGACTTCCATACCCTACTGATTCAGCCAAACAACAGCAGAATACTAAATACTGGTGTTCCTGTCATTTTTTATGTCATTTAACAGCTGCATTTTCATTTATTTAGGAGAAAATATGCTTTGTTAGATTTGGAGAATAGATTTCCAAGATATACCAAGTTATTGTATCATTTTTCCAACCACAAATTGTGAGAACACCATATCTTTGGTTTTATATTGATTACACAGGAAAATGTTTCTCTTTTCTATTCCATGTAGCAGAATTTTCACTGATGATAGAGCTGTTCTGATCTTTTGCTACAACTTAGGGTTTTGGGGTCCTCTGCAGCCCTTCACGATAGATCCTACTTATTTATATCTCATTTAACACCTCTGGGTATTTTAGAACTTGCACAGCCAAAATCTCTTTTGAGGATGTAGGATGCAATTTTTCTAATATTTATTTTATTAATAGTGTCAAGAAAACAAAATGTACACATGCTATAACTCAATATTCATCTTGAAAGAAAAATAGAAAGTAACAATCATTAGTTTTCAGATTTTGCTATCCAAGTAAGGTCATGTTTGAGAGGGGCTTTGCACACATATGCACGGAGTTCTTTTGAGGTATTTATTTCAATAAATAAATAGTGTCCAAAACAAAGATAATTTCAAAGATTGGTCAAACATGGCCATTGTGTACTTTTTTACTAAAGTTATAATTTGTTGTGCTGAGAGCTACGTGACCATACAATCTCTTCAAGCTCGCATTTTTTTGTTGGCTCATCTCAGTAAAATATTATAGCATTGTCACAAGGCCTAGACTAAGACTATGTGTAGAATTCCAGAGACGTTTGCAATTTATGTTGTCACTTTAGTATTACCTGTATTCATGATATCAATTTTTTTCAATTTTTTCAATACCTTAGATTTTTAGAGTTAGTAATGAGATTTAACTTGCCAACCATATTCCTTTACCTATTGACATATAAGGCAACTGCTATTATTCCTAGATACATATCCAGTTGGAATAAACATAAATTATAATCATGATGTATCATGACATCCAAAAATACATGTGCCTGATCTCTTGGTTTCATTACTGAGTGTATACAGACAATGTTATGTGAGATCTGGGTAATCTTGTTTTGAATAAGATTTTTTTGTGTGTGTGACATAATATATGAAATATTCCTCAAAGATCAACACTTCCTGACCTTCTGTGAAGGATATAAATGTTAAACTGAATAGCGGAAACTTTAAACTACTTTTCTATTTAGAACATTTTTATTAGTCCAATTTTATTGAGTAGGGTATGGGCCAAGTGCTTGTAAGCCTATAACGCAAGCTCAGGAAAGCAGACCCTAATATAGCTATTTCCAGTAGTAAACGAAGCTGTTTCACTGTGGCAAAAAGACGATCAAACAAAAAATGATAATAATGACAGAATCTCAAAATATTTTTAATCATACATGAATTTTCATTTTCTTTGTTAACAGCAGTGGCCAAAGGCAAGACAAGGAAATTTTAGTAGCCGAGGAACCTTTTATTTACAGCCGGCTTATTATATTTGTTGAAAAGTGAAGCTGATTGCTTGAAAAGTTATGAGCAGTTTTGTCCAAGATTTGACCAGGGATCACTTGTTTCACTTTTGAAGAAAGACAGAGGTAAATATAGTACCAAATAAAAGTGAATGTGAGTGAGGCGAGGGCCCAGGTGTGGCGAGAAGTGAGACCGCCCTGAGTTCTCTCTCTTCGTAGCTGAATAGCAATAATAAATCCCTGTCAGCCCTGCAGCCTCAGCCAAGCCAGCTTCCGAAAAGGGTCATGACAACAGGAGTGAAAGTGTTAAAGAAGTAACTATTTAAATGGGGTTGCAGAACTCCTATTAAAAATGGCAGTACTATAAATGTTCTAGTATTGTCAGGAATGTTCTGTTGGATGACACTCTGCTGTGATTTGTACACACAGCGGACCCGAGTTGATGGGTGAATGAAATGATCCATAACCCTCTCTGACACATTTAGAGCAGTTCAGCTGCACACGGAGAACAGTCCATCATTTGCACCCTTCTGTGAAAGCTGGCTTTACCAAGTGTTTCAATGAAATATGTGCAACTTCCCATTTAAATTAGTACCACATGAACCATGAAGAGCACCACAGGTATCTGTTGTAGTACCAGCTAATGTAAAAGTGGCCTGTCTTGTAATGCTCTAACAGGAAAGACATACAACCATTCATCTGTAACATATTAAAACCAGAAGAAATAAATTACTCTATAGATGGAGAATTATTGCTTGTGAGGAAAATGTGCAAAGGTAGCCCCCAAAAGCAGCTTTTACTAAAAAATTATCGCAGCAGCATTTGAATTCTTAATGCATATTAAACTGAGAACTTGTAACCATAAATCATCATTTTTCAATGGAAGAAATCTGGTTAAAACTTGGAGCAGAGATTTGTTTCACTTCTTCACCATGGTTTTAGCCTTGGCATTGATAAGAGACTGGCTGAGTCAATCGTGGCTCCTATGCCGAGAGCAGTGAATCAGAGAGATTATGACAAAGGCAAGCAATACAATGAGCATGCGCATATTACTCATTGTAGCTGTTTTTTTGTTATTTATTTCATAATGTGACATAATCTGAGTGAGTTTAACTGCTATGTATAGGTGAAGCAAAATCTCTTTCTGTTATGAAAGAAAGTGCTATTCCAAGAACACCTTAATAAATGAATAGTCCTCTTTGCTGAAATATGTCTGATGGAGGTGTAAAGACTTAACTAAGAACCACAAAAACCCATCCCAGTGTATAAAACACACATTTCAAAGAACTACAGATAATTGTAATTCAGTCAAACCATTTTCCCAATAATTTTAAATGCTTATGCAAAAGGAATAATAACAGAAATCACTTACTGCGTAATGGCAAGAGGTTAGGGAGTTTACTTAACGTTTAACACACATTATCTCACATAATCCTACAACAGTTCTATAAGGTAGATAATTTTACCATCACCATTTTCCAGATAAAGAAATTAGCATGCATAGAAGTAAGTCAACAAGTCCCAAAACAGCCAGGTCAACCCCCAAATTAGAACTTGGCAAAAAGCTCTTTAGGTTCCAAAGTGCTTAAAAAAAAAAATGTTCTCCTTTCATCTTCAAAACAATTCTCGTGATTGGCAGTGTATTGGGGGGTTAACATCATTCCATTGTATGAATGGAGAAATCTAATTTCAGAGGGCTGTATTGGCCTTCCCAAGCTCAGAACAAGGCAGTGACAGAATGTGAAGCTAAGGACCTTAGCAGAGCCACTTTGGGGGTGAGAGGCTTGGTGAGTGCCTGACCCTGTGAGAGTTGTCATTGCCTCTCCTCCTCAGAGCAAATCTGCCCTTTCACTTCCAAGTAGCAAAAAATGTGTGGAGATATGTTGTAAAGGGGGGTTGGATTATATGCATGGCTCAATAGATTTCAACATAGTTTCTGCAAAAAAAGTTTTTTTTCTTTTATATTTACAAAGAGTCTATTGTTCTAGTAAAAAAGTTAGGCTGTGTATAAGGTGGAAAACCATATCTAAAAAAAAATAAATCATTTTTCCAACCACATGCAAAGTTATTTATGGCCAACTATTTTAAAGCATCCTGATGTTTTCATATTTGAGATGAGCCTTCATATTCCAGAGGCTAAGGTGGTTTTGTGGATCATAACATACACAAGATAGGTTGAATTGTGGGTTGTTTGAGACTCCATTGAGTGGCCTTTGTAATGACTACAAGTACAAGATAAAAAATCTTCTTAATAAGATGACCAACATAAAAGGTGTACAGTGTATTCATATCATAATGTTATTTTTATTTATTTATTTATTTATTTTTTGCAGTTTTTGGCAAGGGTCAGGTTTGAATCTGCCACCTATGGTATATGGGGCCAGCGCCCTAGTCCTTTGAGCCACAGGCACCACCCATGTTATTTATTTATTTATTTTTCTTTATGGAAGATTAATATTGCCCAACTTAAAACTAGGCTACTCATATTAAACCCATTGCCTATTCATGGAGTTGCTTTCTTCAAACACATGGCCTGAGATAGCACCTGTAACTTTGTGGACACTCACATCTGAAGAAAGTGTAATTATAAGGAGCAATTTTTCAAAGCTGCCACTTTTAAGTCAGATGCCACCTATGAAATGAAGTTTTGTCTTGAGGCACACGCTTCACTTCCCCACTAGTCACTTTCTGCTGTGTGGCCCAGCAGGGAAATGAAGTTTTGTCCAATCTACAAATTGGAGGAATTTTAGGAACAGAAAAAAAATTGTATGTTTCTATTGAGAAGATGAAAGAACATGATAGCGTATGCTCTTCGATTGTATGAGGATTTTTAGTGTATTTATTTATTTATTTATTTTGTTTCAAGTTCATTGAGGGTACAAAGAATGAGGTTACCCTGTTTACATTTGCTAGGTAAAGTCCCTCTGTATGATTATTTATTAAATCATCAAATAAAATACAAGCACCTTATCTGAAAAAAAAATCAAGATAGTGGACCCTCCACACAGTATAGGAAACTGTGGGAATGTGCCCGTGGAGGGAGGAGGGGAACAGGGTGAAGGAACTCTTTCCAAAGGTGAGCACAGGAATAACAGAAACAACAAAAGAGGAGGCATTACCATGGAACTGGCCCTGCCAGTGTGATGCTAAATATCATGTCTGGTCTTTATCTCTAGTAGCCCACACAGAGCTTCGGAGATTCCTAAGAGCTTGGGTGAGCTGAACATCCTTTGTAATTCATAAGAAGACCTTTCCATTATCCTTGGTTTGTGTTAAGGGTGTGACTTTTGAAGGGTCCCTGGGTAGATTCCGGATGGGGTACTGCTTGCCTGAGGAGTCAACAGCCATGTGGTCAGGTTAGTACTCTCAGGCTCACCTCCTGACCTGCAGGGAAGGGGAGGAACAGGGATTGATCTTATAATTAATCTTGCGAATAATACAAAATCCCTAAAAAGTGGGGTTTGGAGAGCTTCAGACCTGGTGAATACCTCAAGGCTCAGAGAGGATACAGGAACTCTGTACACCTGTCTCACACCATGCCCTGGTCATCTCTTCCTTCTGAGTCCTGAGTTATGTCCTTTAATCTGTGGTCCCCAATCCCCAGGCTGCATATTGGTATCAGTATGTGTCCTATTGGGAACAGGCCACACAGCAGGAGAAGTGAAGCATTATCTGTATTTACAGTTGCTATCCATTGCTCCCATCCTTGCCTGATCAGATCCTGTCCCTCACCATGTGTGGAAAAATAGTCTTCTATGAAGCCAGTTCCTGGTGCCAAAAACACTGGGGATGGCTGCTATACACGATATATCCTGAAAGTAAGAACACGATAAAGTGACTTTCTGAGTTCTGGGAGCTGTTCTAATAACTTATCCAATCCAAGCAGAAGGTTTTGGCAACCCCCAACATTTTAGCCAGTTGCTCAGAAGGATGCAAGGTCTGAGATTTGCAGTGGGCATCTGAAACCAAGTCCTATGGGAATTAGCCCTTAGCCTGCGCTAATTCCAGGTAGCTCATGTCATAGTCGAATTGAATTGTATGTAGAATATCCAGTTGTTATCTAGACAGCTGAAGAATTGATTGAATTGAGGACAAAAGCCTAAACATTTGTATCAGAAGTGTTGTGGGTAAACGCAGCTCAGAGGCAGGGTCTATGATTAAACTTGTTCATTGAAATATTTTTAATAATTAAAGTATGTACAGAAAGTAATCCCTTTTTAAAAAACCAATGTTTATTTATTTGTTGATTTATTTTTTTAGAGACAGGTCTCACTCTTGTCACCCAGGCTGGAGTGTAAACAAATTATTTAATTAACCCGAACAGTATGCCATTTCCTTCCCATGCCAACAAATTACTTCTCCTCTATACGTTACCTCATTACTCTGTTTGCATTACCAGGATAGCAATTGCCAAGTTGATAGGCTGTTTTAAAAGTAAACATTTCCTCCTTTCCTAGATTGCATGTTTCTTGAAGAAGGGATCATTTCATTCCCAGGGCTGGAACTGAACTGCACACAGGGTGGATGTTACATTGATTTGAATATCACTAGGAGTTCAATTGTGTAATGGCAGGTGTGTAGTGCACGTGTGCAGAAAAACGCAAAGAAGAATGGCATTACGTGTGTCGTATCCTATTCCCAGACTTCCATGTGGGGGTGAGGGAGAGGAGAACCATTATTAAAAATATAACAAGATTGGCAAAAATAAGAAGTCCAGTTATATGTTTAAATCGAAGGCTGTGATATGACAATTCTACTTTGAGACTTTTCACCCTTTCTCTGTTTCTTTTGCTTGGGGTCTAGACACACCCTCAGCACCTCATTTTCTTCCCAGTTCCAATTATCAGCAGCGGGTTACTACAAAATAATTGTCAAATGGTCCCTTAACCCTACACTGGTTATTCATGCATTTTAGCCCCCACTTCTCTTCTCAATTACACTACCCGCCTAGATAGTCTCCCAGGAAGATCCACCGAGAGCCACGGGACTCCACAGTTTCCATTCTCTAAGCGTCTCTCTGCTCCTGACTTTGTCTGATTAAATTTCTTGGCAACTCAACAGAGGATTTGCACTCAACCTAGTTTCTCTCTGGCTTTGGCTTTCCATGACTTTTTTTACCCAATCCCTGCTGCTGTTATCTTCTCCCAAATCCCCTGTCCAGGGGCCCCTCCTTCATATGCGATTTTGTCCCTTATGTCTTAACAACGATTCCTACATTGCAGTGATTCAAATTCTAGTTCACTCAGGTCTTCTATTCTTTTCCCTTCTCTGCAAAGCCTTCATCCTCACCTCACCTCTGTTCATGTTAACTTCATTACTCTCATTAATTAATATGCCCTTTTTATAACGCTTGACACAAAAGTGTTTCTTTATTTCTATGAAAATCTTATCTTTCATTCTGTTCCCAGTATCACTCATTTCCTCCGGCACCCCTCTGGCTATTTGCTGGCACCTTTCTCCGCCCTGTCCATGGTTTTTATCTGTTTGATTTCTTTTTTAATGAATTTTTTAAATTAATTTTTTAAATAAAATCATAATTGTATACATTTATGGAGTACAATGTGATGATTTGATATGTAATGTGGAATGCCTAAATCAAGTTGATTAACATAGTCATCATCACCTCACTTATTTTTGTAGTAAGGCATGTAAAACTTACTCTTATTTATTCAGAAATATTCCCTTACATTGTGCACCTGATTTGCTAAGCAGTCCTTCTTTGCCACTGGATATGTATTTCATTGACATGCAGAGCGGAAGTAGTAAAGTACCATTTTCAATGAGTCTTAAATTGATCGGATTACTTTGTCCTGAGGGACTTTTAAAAAGCACCCTGGACAATGTTTTGTTGATGCCAGGCAGATAGGTGGTATTGCTGATGTTCAATCTATGTGAAAAAGTTGTAGCACTTTTTTTTTCCTGAAAATGTTGAGGTCTTTAAAAAAGATGATTGAAGAAAAAAAGGAATATCTCAAGTTATGTTTGGAAATTTTTTATGATCTGGTGATAGGTTAATTTTTACCTACCTCTTTTAATATATACATACATGTTTGTGTGCATGTATGTATATGAATTTGTAAAAAAAAAAATCAGCTATTTACATATATATATATATGTGTGTATACATATATATATATATATATATTTATTTATTTTAAAACTTCTGAGGCTTTTGCTATCATGGTTTGCTTTGGCAAAGGCAGTGTCAATGGTGCTGGGAGAGAATTTACTCATCCTCTGCAAACTCACCACGTTTCTGCCAATATTTGATATCCCATCTTCTGTCTTGTTTATTTTGTTTGTGGTAAATTATCATTTTGGCCATATGCCCTTGAAACAGACTCCATTGATACAAAAATTTGTCTGATCAGGCCAGCAGGAAAAGAAAGATATATAATTCCTCCTAACAATGATCCTGGGGTGTGGGGGGGAATTCAGTATGGGACTTGGTAAGGATAATGAGATTGTCTAACTTCAAAACCAATGCAATTCAATAGTCTTTGCAGTTTCATCTTAAATTGTTTAAAAATTAGTAATGATAAAAAAGCACTATACTCAGACTCATGAAATGATTTTGATTTGCATTGAAAACTCAAATAATTCTCAGTTGAAATGGGCTTCAGTATAAATTCATTTGGTCTGTGGAGACTATAATTTTCATATAGGAAATGCCATCTCCAGTAATGAGGAATCGTGGCAGACATGTACCTAATGCAACGGTGGGTACTTGATAGTTACTCTTCAGTGATCCTTTTGAGGAGGATCATTTAGAATAATCTTTTAAACCTGGGGGGTAGGGAAATAGTGCCAATATCAAGCCTTTTACATATTTGAATGAGATAATTTCAAATAACAGAAGTATAACTTGTTCACATATTATTTATATATACCTTATTTATACCGTGTATAAATAGCTAAATTGGTAACAATTTTTCACCTGCTTTTATAATTACCATGTGGAAAAAATAATATCAACGATGGCACATTGACTTAACCAATGAAATGCGTAAGGATATTGGATCAGCTCAGGTGTAACAATCTAAATCTCTGTTCACAACTGATATTTCAAACACTGTAAAATCTTGTTATTTCTGCTTATCAAAGACAAAAAATAAAATAAAGTAAACATACATTGTGGGCTTGGGGGCTAAACTGCAGGCAAAAAACCACATATGCTAAATTCTGATTTCAATTTTGATAATAATTTACTGAAACTCAATCTAAGTAAAAGGAAAATGGTAGCTTTTGTTTATTATTGATGTATATAATGCATTTGTATCTCTATGTTTCAAAATATATCTATATTTTAAATATATCTATATCTATATATATATATTTTACCTTACAACTATGTCTATTGTTCTATAATGTTATAATTATATTTGTTTCCACAAATAATCAGGTCCTAAACAAAGAACACTGATATTTAGATTCAGAATATTTTACAACATTTGAATTGTTATCAGATTCAAACTATAATAATTCAAGGAAGGGGAATTATGAGAAATTAAAATCCTAGGCTATTTCAAGTAGATAAGAGAAGTATGTAAAATGTTGATCCCAAGAATATTCAGTGGAAAGAAGAAACCAACTTTGCATTTAAAATTATCTGAGATTACCAGAGAGTAACACACACACACTGTCTCCATTTTCTCAGGGATGTTCAAATGAAAATCCTGTGGAACAGGTTATGCAGATTTGTTTGTTTGTTTCCAAATTAGATCTGGAATTTAGTTTATTGTAAATCACACAAATCCAGAAAAAAGTAACATTTTTCCTGTGTTGTACAATTCAAGAAGCCTCTAAAAATGAGGAGATAGAACAAGACTTAAGAAAAGTAATTTGAAGACCACAGTTGAAGTGAAGTTGAGATTCACTAAACAGGGATGCTTTTGGTTATTTTACTTCTGGGAGTTCTTTACTATGATTTCAATCACCATATTCCAATTCACGAATGAAAGAGAACCCAAAAACAAAGCCACAAAGGAAATCTTATTGATCTCTTATTAGTACCTTCATATTAGTATACACTCCACTTGTAAGGCACTCTTTATGGGGCCACTCTGGGAATGCATTTTTTTTTTTTTTAATTTCTATTGCAAATAGTATTTGGAGATATAACATGTGAGATTATGAACATAAGATATAACGGTAAATAAGTATTTTAGGTAAGTGCCATTTTATCATAAAATAAACAATGAACTAGTGTTTATAAAAATTTAATTTCAGGGAGCAGCGCCTGTGGCTCAAAGAGGTAGGGCACTGGCCCTATATGCCAGAGGTGGCAGGTTCAAATCCAGCCAGAAATTGAAAAAAAAAAAAAAAAAAAATTATTTTATAAAAATGTGTCCTAATAATTTTTAAACTAACCATTTTAAAATTCTAGAATTGTTACTTTTCAGAACAAGTAGCTTATTTGACTTCCATATGTGATTTAGGAAAATTATTTATTCCCTGAACAGCAGGCAATATGGCTGACACTGGGATACAGCTCTGCATAGGATGACTCTGATTCAGTTCACACAAAGAATACAATCGAAAAAAAAAAAAAAAAAAAAAAAAAAAAAAAAATATATATATATATATATATAATATGTGTGTGTGTATATAGTCAACAAATAACTAGTGGTATCATTAAAGATGTTATTATATAAAATTGCAATAAGGGTTGGGCGTGGTGACTAACGCCTATAATCCTAGCACTCTGAGAGGCCAAGTTGGGTGGATTGCCTGAGCTCACGGTTCCATACCAGCCTAAACCAGAGCGAAATCTCGTCTCTAATAATAGCCGGGCATTGAAGGGTTTTGAAGAAGAGTTAATATAAGATTTTTTTTTAATTTCAAAATATTACAAAGATACAAATGTTTAGTTATATGGACTGCTTTTGTATTGCTTTAGTCGAAGTTGTGTGTCCATCACCCAGATAGTGTATTTTGTACCTATTAGGTGTGCTTCTCCCCACATCTCCCTCTCCCCCTCCCACCTGCTTGATTTCTTCTGAGTTTTACTTCCATCTGTGCACATGCGTGCTGATAAATTATTTCCAATTTAATAGTGAATACATGTGATGTTTGTTGTTCCATTCTTGCGATATTTCACTTAAGAGAATGGTCTCCAGTTCCATCCAGATTCAGGCAGTACATACAGTAAATTGATGGGTTGAGAATTGTCCTGTCAAATATAGTAGTCACTCTTGACAGGAAGTTACTGAGTATATGAAAGAAAATTAATGTGAATTGAGCTGAGTTGTCTGTGTAAAAGCTACATTAGATTTTAAATCTATTATGCAAAAAACAATTAATAAATTTTCTCAATTTTGATAAAAATTATGTGTTGAAATAATAGTTTGAGTATATTTAGTCAAATAAATAAAATGTACTAATAAAATTTATTGCACCCGGTTTCTTTACTTTTTGATGGTTAAACTAGGAAATTAAAATTACATGTGTGAAGATTTCTGCTCTGGAAAAGATAATACACATAATATTTTTTCCTGCTTCATTCCATTCAGGACAGCTTTAAATTCTTAGAATAATGCAGGAAATAACCAAGTAGAGATCTGAAAAAAAGAGTAGGGGAAAAAGTAATGGACTTCAACACTGGCAGTACAACATAGTGACAGGGTGTTTTAGGGACCCCATTCCACACAAGACAGTGACCTACACCCAACATTTTCTGAGCCTCCAAACTAGAATCATATGGTAACCCAGAGAGGTTCATTTCTCCCCACAATTAAATAGAAGAACATCTGAAAAATCAAGAAATCTCATTAGTACTACCCAAGAGCATTGATGGTGAGACCTGCTAACAATGAAAGACCAAGAGAAGAGTTCTCCTTTTCCACTGGGCCTAAGACTCCCCTCCACTACAAAGAACTATTGGAAGGCCAGAAGACAAAGTTAACCCAAGCTGGGAAGGCCTCATAGGCCAGAGACTTTCTTCTTTCATTTAGAAGCACCAGGAGCCTCACTTGGAGAATCTCTGACTTCTAAGGCAGCAACTGGTGAGAGCCTGAGCAGCAACCATCAAACCTACCAGACCAAAATAGCATCACAAGCCTCTAAACATTACATTTGCATAAGAACCACAACTTAGAAAAACAGGTTAATTTCTGAGGGCTAACCATAGTGGGGTGACTCTTTAAGATAATTCAATAGGACCCATAATCTCTTTACATGATAGCCAAAAATGTCCAAAATAAACTTGAAATTCGCCCATCTTACCAAGAACCAAGAAAATTACATTTGTACCAACACTAAGATGAATCAAATGTAATCGTCTAACAAGAATTTTAAAGTGTCCATCATAAAAATGCTTCAACAATCAATTACAAAACTTGTTAAAACAAGTGACAAATTAGAAAATTGCAGCAAAGAAATAGAAAAGGAAGATATGATAGAGCAACATGAAGAAGACAAGTGGTAGTGTAACTATTCTGTATTTTGATTGTTGTGGTAGATACAGGAACCCACATGGAATAAAACTGCATAGAACTAAACATACACATGCATACACATTCAGAAAAGTGTATAAGTAAAATTGGAAAAATATTAATAGAATTGGTGGATCTTGGTCACAATAGGGTAACTAGAGTTTTGCCTAATATTACAACTTAGAAACCCTGAATCCAGAGTGCACGGAATTGTAAATCTGTGGTCATTTAAAAAAAAGGATCAAAATAAATATTACATATGTGGTTAACATAATATTTCTATTAGTGGTTATTGGTCTACAACAGTTAACAGACTAGTTTGATGATTTTAGCAGGGGCACACATGAGAAGTGATGAGGAAAGGGAAATGGATTTAAGAGAGACAGAAAAGACTGACGACTGATAGAAGTCAATGGTAACATAGAACTCTTTGAACAGAGCTACTTTATGCTGTATCAGGGTCTTCAAATGAAAGTCTTCAAAATGAAAAAAATAAATAAATAAGAACAGAAACTGGTATTTCTACCCCTATTTCCTGTCTGGTATATAATAGATGTTGAATGGTTCATTTCTGAATAGTATGAATTAAAAATGAAGAATCCAAATTCATAGAGACAGCATAGGAATGTAATAATTTGAAAGAAACATTCAGATGTTATTGCAGAAAAGCTCTTCAAATGCAATTGTTTTGGATAATTCTCAGCAATGCATGCTGATTATAAAGACAACACAGTGTGGAAACCAGAGAGACCATGTCTGCATTTGAGAGAATAATCTTTGTGTGTATGTATCTGTATCTGTGTGTATGTGTATTTAAATCGACAGAACTATAAGAGTCCATTATTTATGAAACATTTTGCGAACAAAGTTGCTGATAGAACAATTCCATCTTTAGATAATGATGTATGAATCACAAAGATGGAGGAAACTCAAGCTAACATCTTCCATCCTGGCAATCATTCTCTGCTTGCTTTATCCTTAGTTAAGAAAAAACGATATAAGAATTACATTCCTGGAATGGTAATGTGAGGTTCCTTGTGAACTTGTGGCAGAGTGAAACAGATATAATAGGGAAAAATTATGTATAAAGGTCTTCAGACATTTCCCCTCAAATATATAGTAAATGAAGAAACATTTATTCAAGAAAATCTACCAAATCTTTGTAAGAGCAGTGTCAGTGACATTTTAACCATGATTCACTCACTCCAAACTCTCCCTTTCATTTCACCTTGATCAAAACTCAACTTTGGGAAAGTATGGCCAAGAATATGGGGCTTCCTCTCCTCCTAATTTCCAGTGAGGGAATACAATATGATACAAGGAGGAACAGGTCACTGACATGTCTCAATCCCCACCCCACCCCAACCCTGCTCCAAGATACAGAGGGTAAACTTCTGGTGAGAATAATCAAAGGGCTCCTTTCCTTCATTTAGTCACTACAGATAGGTCTGAAGATGTTCTCAGACATGGAAGGATGAAAACACTAAGGCTTTGACTGCTCTGACTCCAGCTTGCTTGTAGGATGCAAGCTTCACACCAGGAAAGGTGAGCTAAGAAGCCTCATTTGAAACTAAACTCAAGAGCATTCTTGAAAATAGTAGAAATTTTTATGGTAAGTAACTAAGAAGAAATTCATTGTTCTGTGAGGAAAAAACAAAAACCAAAACTAAACCATGGACCAAGTAGTTTACCAAGACAACAAGGAAAAGAGATGCCTAAGAAGAGTTCTCTAGCGGATAGAACAAACTGGAAAGACTGGCCTCAAACACTGCCACTATCATAATTTGCTTAGATCAAACTATGGAGAAATTTATGCCTCAAGACATTGTTGAAAAACAATACAGTAATTTGGGGCATACTATCTTAGTATAATACCATATAAGAGAGTTTAACAGAAATATCAGAGAAAGGGACAAAGAGAAGCCTGCCAAAACTTCTGTAATCCCAGGGTGACTGTGAACATGCACAATGCTGCCCCCTTTGAGGATGGACATCAGGAGCTTCATACTATGGGAGAAATCAACCTCACATAATAACATAGCCAAGTCTGTAAACAAATTAGAAAGAAAGCGGTAAAAAAATGTTCTGGAGAGGGGAGTGGGAAAACATTATATAGGCTTACTAAAATGCTACTTAAAATGTCTCGTTTTCAACAATAAAAAGGAGATGAAAATAAGCAGAGACTTTTGCTGCACAATAGGAAAATGAGCAAACTGACTTTACAAGGTTCACATGTTTTATTTAAAGCTAAAAATTTTAAATCAGACAATATAAATATGTCCAAATAACTAAAGGAATCCATGCTTAAAGAAGTAATGACAAAGTGTCATCAAAAAGAGAATGTCAAAAGGAAATAGAAATTATAAAATGGACCAAATGGAACCTGTGCAGTTGAAAATTAAAATAAACAAAATGAAAAGTTGACAGAAGAGGTTAAACAGTCGATTTGAATGTAGAGAGGAAAGAATTAATAATAGAAATTATGCAGTCCACGAATAGGTAGAAAACAGAAAGAATAATGAACAATGCCTAAGAGAAATGTGGGGTTTCATTAAGCACCAAAACCTGTGTAATAGGAGGACTAGAAGGGAAAAAGAAAGAGAAAGGAATATAAATAATTCTCAGATAAATAATGTTTAAAACCTTAACATATTGATGAAAAACATTTATCTGCAATGCAAAAAAGCTCAACAAATTCTATGTAGGATAAAATAAAGAGATCCATACACAGACACAACCATAGCAAAAATGGTGAAACACAAAGACAAAGAGTATTTTGAAAGCAACAAGAGGGAAACAGTGTGACACACAGGGAAATCCCAGTAAGATTAACAGATGATTACCATCAGAAACAATGGAAGCCAGAAGGTAGTAGGATGACATATATTTAACATATTGAAACAAAACAAAGCAGTTATCCACGAAGGATCTTATATCCAGCAAAATTAACATTTAAAGATTAAAAAAAAAGAAGGCATTCTTAAATAAAGAAAAACAGAGTATTCATTGTTAGCGATCCCATTTTATAGGAACTACTTCACACAATCTCTTCAGGCTGTGAGATAACAAGAAACCCAGAGAGTACTTCAAATCCTCATGGAAAAATAAGGAGCACTAGTAAAAGTATTTATTCAATTATGAAAGAAAGTATAAATGCATATTTATTCTCTTCTTTTTATATGATTTCAAAAACAACTATATAAAACAATATGTCTAAAATTGTCTTGTTGGACCTATAAACATTTAGAAATATAATATGTATTTAAATATAACACAAAAAAGGTACAAGGGATAAAAAGCTTATTTGGAATAGGAAAATGACATCTGGAACACAAATACACAAGAAGAAATGAATGGAATCTGACATGGTTAATAAGGTTAATATACAAACTTTATAAATATATACTATCTCTTTTTTCCTAGCTTGACTTTTTAGGTAAACATAAAATTATGCAAAGTGTTATACATGCAAAGTAACAATATATTATTGCTTTTCCTACTTTTCTTCCTCTTCACAAAATAGGTGAGTGTTGACATAGTGATAGTGTAACCTCTGGAATTTGGACACAAGACAAGTTTTCTTTTGAGAATGATGCTTACCTCTTGATTAAAGAGACACACACTTTGGTCTCCAACCTATTGCTTTTAGTCAAAAATGTTTGAATGGAAATAATTTATTTCTCTTCCCCTTATATTTCTCTTTGATGACTTTCTCGTCAGTGAAGGTCTTGACTGACCTTGACTTGACATTATTTGAGCTTCAAATAATGATAAATTAAGTAATTCATACAGGTAGTATTAACTTTGTATTAAAGGACAAACCTAATTATTCAGGAATTGCCTACTCTATTCAGATTAGGAAAAATAACAGGATGCAATAAACATAGTAAATTTATAATAATATAATCTGAATTTAAAAATCTTTAATAATTTTGAAACATAGTCCTTAAAATGGAAAAATGAACACACATTTAATGTTATACATAAATACATATTTTAGCCATTTTATTCATTTCTCCTTTGTAAATAGTCTAATTATAAGAAAACAAAGTAAAAGCAATATAGTCTATGTCTATTGTTTAAGAGTAGTAAAACTAGTATCCATTTTGTATTGTTTAATAAATCAAAATTAAGTGCATCAGAGTATTATATGTATTTTTCCTCAAAGTCTTCTCTGATTCAATAATAACAGCAATATTGTAATAATATTCATTAAACACATGTAGGTTATTGAACTCTATTGCTGAAAAAAAATAAAGGGCAGCCAATCTCAATAGGAAAACACCCTTACTGATTATCATGTTCAGAATAATGGCATAGCTTCTTCTTTTTTTTTTTTTTTAATTGAGACAGAGTCTCACTTTGTCAACCTCGATAGAGTGTTGTGGCATCATAGCTCACAACAACCTCAAACTCTTGGGCTCAAGCAAATTCTCTTGCCTCAGCCTCTCTAGTAGCTGCAACTACAGGTGCCTGCCCCAGTGCTGGGCTATTTTTTGTTTGTTTGCTTGCTTGCTTACTTAGCAGGCTCGGGCCAGGTTTGAACCACCAGTCCTGGAACATGTGGCTGGTGCCCTAACCACTGAGCTACAAGCACCCATCCAGAATAATGGAATATCTTTATTGAAAGGATTTTATGTTCCAAAATGTAGGCAATCCACAAAATGATGCTCAAAAAATAAATAAATAAATAAATACCCAGTAAACTTTGGTCATGGTCATGCACTTACCATTTTCTAATTGTTGAATTATCATCCCCTAATATATTCATTTAGATATATTTTTAAATTTAATTTAAAATTAAATCATGTCTTTTTGATACTAGGCAAGCTTGGTAAGTTTTTTTTTTTTTTTTTACACAAAATAATTCAATTGAATGAGGGCTTAATATTAGTGTGTTTTGGAATGTTTTTTGACGAGTGGGTTTGGTTCTTTATAGAGTAGGTAATGTCAAGTATTTGTTGACATTTTGAAATTTCCAAGAAAATTGAAATAAAAAGTGAGATGACTACAATAGGCAGTAGGAGTATAGTAAGGTACATTTCATAATTGAAATGGAAACAGTGTTGAAAATTTAACTGCCACAAAATTCACTGTGGGATCAAGGATGCCAAATCTTCCCATAGACTTTTTCCCTCCCACAGACTAAGTACTGCGTTTGATGCAAACACCTCTCCCCAATGCCATGTCAGCTAGAATGGACTCTGACAACTATAACAAAAGGTACCCATATCACGTTATGTGGGTTTTACAAATAAATTTCTACAAACAGAATTAAGTAATAGATCAGAACAAATAGTAGGTTTCATACCTAAACAAAGTCCCATCTTTTCCTTCCATTATAAGAAACCATGATCATTTGTGACGTCTCTGCTGCTTGACTCCATGGGAGGGGATTCACATTATTGTATCATGTTAATACCCCAGGTACTGGAAATAGTGCTTACTAGATTCCTTCTGCGGAGAAACAAAACTCCTTTTCAGAAGTGTAAGTAGGCTGTCTACATCCACAAATCTAGGAAATGCCTTGCCTGAGTTAGGATTCAAATCCTGCACGTTCTTCACATTAAAACCTATTCTTATTTATTTAGTTTTTAAGAGATGGGGTCCCTGTTGTGACCGGTTTTATAACAAAATTTTACAACTTTCTAGTGTCTTAGTTCCCTCATATTCAAAAGGAGTGTGTCTTGTGATCACATAAGATCTGAAGCAGACTGCGGAGTGGCCCTGACTGGACAGTTGCAGCCCTGAGAAAACTACAGTGCCTCACTCTACCCAGAATGTCTGCAGAAAGTCAAGATAAGACATACACCACCAAAGATTGTGACCAAGAGCCACTGAGCCTGCACACAGGCTGAAAAAATGAACACTATTAACCCCTAGACCATTGCAATAATAAAATTCCCACCCTGGGGAGGGATTTGCCCACCATTTTCTGTTCATGGGTTGTATAAACTATTAATAGCACGATTCCCCACTGTGCAGGCGGACCCCGCACTCCACCCCAAGCATGCGACAGGTCCACTCCCTTTATACGTTATTCATTTTCACTTTCATAAAAACCCCTTGACCCTGCTAATCTGGAAGGTGGATTTGAGGTAGCCTGTACCTCCCCATTCCAGTTTATGCGTCCTCTGAAATAAATCTTTTTTTCCTTACAATCCTTGTGGTCTCAGAATTGGCTTCCTGTGCAGCAAGCAACAGTGAACCCCCGTTGTGAGTTCGCTACCAGTTGTTACCAGGATCCTTGTATGGAGGAAAAAACTCTTTTTTGGAAGCGAAAGATGTCTAAACCCACACAGCTAGACATGCCTTGCCTGGGTTAGGATTCAAATCCTGCACTTTTTTCACATTAAAACATTTATTTATTTATTATTATTATTTTTTTTTTTTTTTTGAGGCCGTCTCAAGCTGTCACCCTGGGTAGAGTGCTGTGGCATCATAGCTCACAGCAACCTCAAACTCTTGGGCTCAAGTGATCCTCTTGCCTCAGTTTTTCTATTTATAGTAGAGACAGGGGTCTCCTTTTTTGCTCAAGTTGGTCTCGAACCCATGAGCTCACCTCGGCCACCCAGAGTAATCCTAGAGGATTACAGGCGTGAGCCACTGTGCCCGGCCCATGCCTAGTTAATTTTCAAAATTTTTATGGAGACGGGGTCTCACTGTGTTGCCCAGGCTTACCTTGAATTTCTGGCTCAAGCCATTCCCCCACCTTAGCTTCCTGAAGTGCTAGAATTATAAGCATGAGTCACCATGCCTGTTGTGCTCCTTAAACACTTTTTCACTCTGATTTTTTGCCATGAAATATGGATTTGTGTTTATTTAGAGTTTGGGGTATAAACAAGTTGGCTGAAAACTGCAATCTCTAAATTTGCCTGTGTTTGCCAAGCTCCTTGAAGGAAAGAAGGACTGATGGCCTAATCTATTCAAAACAAGAAACTACCTTCCTTTGCATTATGCTATCTCTACCAGCCAATCAAGGACAAAACTATCTGTGGATGGCCTTTTTGTTACTCTTCAAAGACAGCAGCCAGTTGCTTTAAGTCAGTGGTTCTCAATCTGTGGGTCGTGACCCCCTTGTAACAATGAAAAACACATCGCTGCATTAGGAAGGTTGAGAACCACTGCTTTAAGTGGTCCAGGTAAGAAGTTAAAGGCCTGAAACAGGAGGAGTCTAGAAGATCTATGTCTTCAGAGCACACAGTTAAGACAGTTTTATGTAGGGTATACATAGTGGAAGAGTAACTCATTTATATTCTTGAGGCAAGAACAACTGATAGATATGGTGCTAACATAACTTTTTAAATGTTTACTTGCAAATACTTTTGGAAGTTATTTTTGCAAGTAGAAGTTCATCTGTATTTATTCACCTCACTCTCTTTTCCATGGCTAGTTGGAAGTAACTGAAGTTTGTGGCAAACTTCTTAGATATATTCATTAAGTCATTTTTGAGGAGATTTGCAAAATTATTCTTGCTTTTGTGTTTGTTAAATTACAGTTTTCATTGAACATTACTGAATGGTAATTCTCTATGGTCTATAAATCTCTACACTACTACTTGAGCTAACACCTCATTAAACTGGTGTCTTGAAATAGTGCATAATTCAAAAAAACTCCTATTCCCTAGTCAAATAACATTTCTAATATTATCAAACAAAATATCAGAAAATCCAAACTGCCTAATTAAAACTTTTGGGGGGAGTTCCTTGAACTTTGATTTTAATTGGGTTTTACAAAATTTATCTTGAATTTTTCTGCTACAGAGATCCAAATACCTGACAGGTAATCTCTTTCATCTTTAAGATTAATATTAAGATTAATATTATATATTAATAATTTTAATATTGTTCAGATTATCTTATGTTCTGAAACAAACACTTCTTTGGATGTATACATACAAATACATCCAAAATACATAGATGTATTTTGAGGTCATGCAATAAATTTTAAAATTTACAAAATTTTAAAGCAGCATACTAATTTGTTTTCATAAATGATTTGATTCTTACAGATCGAATAATTCAAGACAATAGATATCTTCACGACAGTCTTCATTCAAGAATCTCGTGTTTTGTTTGTGTAATACCTACTTGCTTGGGCCGAAGTTTGCATGTAATATGTTTAGACTAAAAATTTGTTGGCTATGCTAATAAATTCTGGAATGGCAATTTCTTGTACATTTTTTATATAGAAAGTGCCAAATTCTCTCCAAATGATGGTAAGGTAGATTTCTTATGAAGAAGATGAATCTTGATTGTAAGTAAATGTCAAAAAATATAAGTAAGACAAGTAAAGCAGATCATAGCCAATGCCATAACAGAGATTGACAGAGAGTAAAAGGATTATAGGAAAGAGAGAAATTAATAGTGGCTCAGGGAATTTTGAAAGGTCCTTAATAAAATTGGTAAATTTTAGTGGAAACAAAAAGACAAGGTATAAAAGCTTATCAGCAATTCTCTGATTCCTTTTCTGAATGTATTTGTGTTCGTTAGTTCTTTACTAGATTTTTGTTTCTAGTCCTTATCTTAAACATTGTTATTGTTATTAAATTTCAAGCCTCTTTCATTTTGTGAAGGCAAAAAAATGGAAACCTAATAAACACATGAATATGTAAAAATTTTTTTAAAAAGAAAATAAAAAATTTTATCTTTCCATTTATTGAACACAGGGGAAAAAAGCCAGGTAACAAAATTAAAGAGCCTACCAAGGATGCAGATGATGAGAAATGCTATTCTTACAGAAAAGCACTGGACATTTTCTGGAGGTTTTAGTTTCACGTAACTATGCAAATATGGACTTCTAACTCTTGCTCTTATTCTACTGCCATCTATTCTTCCTTTCCTTTCTTTATTTTAATTGCTTGGCTTTTATCTCCTTTAAAAAATGTCTTTCCATCGTCACCTGTCTATGCACAATCACCCCAGACAGTACCTACAATCTAATAGACATTTACCCATATTTTTCCATGCTTATATGGTTATATAATACATGCCTATGTGTAAATACATATAAACATTGTAAAAAAAAAAATTATTTTGTATATACATCTGTGAGTCACTTTTTACATTCAATCGTTATTTATGCCTAATTATTTCTTTTGTAATCTGAAAACATTACATGTTGTGCTACTGATATACTAAAAGTAATTGCATAAATAATGCTATAATAGATTATGCATATAACTTTTTGACTTTCAGAAATTTTCTTGCTATAGTATAAAAACTCTCCACACTGAGTTTTGTTCAGAAAAAAAAAAAGTATGCTAACACCTTCTCTTTCTGCTAGTAATGTTCATGCTCCCCAATTCCCTGACACCATCAGCCGTTTTTTCCTTGTCTGATGTTAGGCAAAATGATGTCTCAGTGTTTCATTACTTAGAAGTTGCCTACCTACTGGTATGTCTGTGCGTGCAAACCCATCTCTTCCCCATTTTTATATTATGTTGTGTTTTGAGGGGTTTTTTTTCTTCATTTTATGAAGTTTGGCTGTTTTACATATTACCCTTTTATGTGTTCTTTTAGCCTTTTTAAATCTATTACTTATCTTTTTTAAACTGAATTTTGACCAGGAAATATATTATATTGGTAGCTTTGGGGTTGTCACCTTCAGTTAAAATTTCTTTCCATCCACCCGTACCCTGTCACTGGTTATTCTCTTGGATTTTCTCATAAGAGTTTTCACTTTGTACTTTGCTTACATGTGAGGGTTTAATTAATCCAGAATTTATTTTCATATGTTATACTACACGAGTACAGTTTTATTTCTCAATGGATGCTCAAATGTGCCAGCTTCATTTATGACATAGTTTTTGCTCTGGACTTAGTCCTCTTATTGTTACTTGCCTAAAAGACAGTGTTCCATGTGTAGTGGAAATTGGCCTGGATGCCAGACAAACTGAGTTATAATCCAGCACCTTTTTTCTTTTTTCAACCTTTAAGACATGAAATAAGTTGCTTATCTTCTTTAAATTTTGATTCCCTCATTACTAAAATACATTTAGTGATACTTCTCAATTTTGTAAAGATTGGGGTGGATAACACAAGCACATATACAACAAGTGCTCAATATGTGCCAACTCTAGTCCTTTACTCTTTGTCACCATTCAGGTCATCTGGTTATAATGAACAATTACTAATGAGAAGGCGAAATGTTTCACAAAATAATTTCAACCATTTTATTTCAATACTAACTGGTAGAAATCTATAATGTACTGTATTATTGTGCTTAGTAAATTTGGAAAGCAGAATATCCTTTTGCAAAATGCCCAGCTTCGTCACAAGGTAAAGTTCAAACCACTTCACAATCATGAGACTCCTGGCCATGTTGGTTTAGAAACAAAGTAAGGCTATCCCAATGCTCCTAAGGTTGTGTCAATGTTTCTAAGCATAGGTCACTGTTCCAGAAATTTTCCCAATATTCTTAAATCTATCTATATATTTTTAATATTATACTCTGCTTCCTAAGTCTATCTTAACATTGTAGTACATACATATTTTCTTAGTAACGAAATGCAGTTTTTAAAAAATTTCCCAAGATACCTGGATTACCTGTAAAAAGTAAAAGCTGATAACATTGACAAAAATATTTTTTAAATGTTGCCTCAACTAAAATTCAACTAACAGTTGAAGTTTCAATTAGCCTTTATAAGGATGCTTTTAAAAATCAACCTCAAACTCCTGGGCTTGGCACTGCCCAGACCTCCATAAGAGCTGTGCTATGACCCCCGACATGCAACATGCGCCCGCCAGGCCTCCACATGTCCTGACCAGGAACTGCGGGAGCCATGCAACCCTGTGTCCTCCCTCCTAAACCCTCCCTGCCTGCACACCAGCCTGGTCATCTGGCCAGGGACTCTGGTAGCCATGTGTCCTCCAGAGCCCTCCCTGCCATTGCACAGAGCTCTTCTCCTGGCCAGAGACTGCTGGAGCCTTGGGCTCTCAGTGCCAAAGTCACTGGGTGCCAGGCACTCCCAGAACTGTGCACCCTGTTGCTGGATGTGGATGTGTCACACTCCAGAGTCTCTTCCACAACCAGAACTCCCTGGCTGGGGTAGCCCCAGAGCAGCTACATAGGGCCACTCCCTACAAAGATCCAGCAACAATAGAGTGATACCGCTGGGGTCTAATCTTGGGGACACACCTCCCCAACTCTGAAGATGGCTAGAGGCAATGGTGAAAAACAATCATGAGGTGAAATCAATGAAAAAACTCTGGCAATATGAATAGTCAGAGTAGGTCATCTCCCCCAAGCATCAATGGGGCAGACACAGCACAAAATCTCACGAACAAACTAATAGCTGAGATGTCAGAAATTGAATTCATAATCTGGATAGCAAATAAGATCAAATTAGAATTCCAAGCAGTAAACCAAAAGATATCTCAAGATTTCAATGAATTCAAAGACCAAATGACCAAAGATTTTGACACATTGAGACAAGAAGTTGCAACCCTCAAAGATCTGAGAAACACAGTAGAATCCCTCACTAACAGAATGGAGCAAGCAGGAGAAAGGATTTCTGACAATGAAGACAAAGCTTTCAAATGCTCCCAAACTCTCAGAGAAAGAAAAATGGTGGGCAAAAACAGATTACTTTCAGAGAGCTTTGGGATAATTCAAAGACAACCAATATTCATCTTATAGGGATCCCCGAAAGTGACAAAGTGGCTTCACAAGGCACAGAGTCTCCTCTCTATGAGATTATGAAGGAAAACTTTCCAGACATGCCAAGAGATTCTGAAAATTCAGATAGCAGACAGTTTCAGAACTCCAGTATGACTCAACCCAAATAAGACATCCCCCAGACACATCATAATCAACTTCAAAATAGTTAATATGAAGGAGAAAATACTGAAAGCAGCCAGATGAAAGAAAACCATTACCTACAAGGGCAAAAATATTAGGATAACTACACATCTCTCTGCTGAAACCTTTAAACCTTGAAGAGGATGGTCTTCTACTTTTAATCTCCTAAATCAAAATAACTTTCAACACAGGATCCTCTACCCAGCTAAACTGAGTTTCATTTATGATGAGCAATTTAAATACTTTAATGACATTCACATGTTGAAGAAATTTGCCATAATTAAGCCAGCTCTCTAGGATATTCTCAGACATATCCTCCATGAAGACCAGCATAATTCTCCACCACAAAAGTAAACCCACCCAGAAAATTTTGATCAAATTTCAACTTCCACAGTTGCAAAAGGATTAAAAAAGTTCACTGGACTGTCAAAAGGCCTATCAATATTCTCAATTAATGTGAATGGTTTAAACTGTCCTCTAAAGAGGCACAGGTTGGCTGACTGGATACAAAAACTCTAGCCAGATATCTCCTGCATACAAGAATTGCATCTTACATTAAAAGACAAATTTAGACTCAAGGTGAAGGGATGGTCATCTATACTCCAGGCAAATGGGAAGCAGAAAAAAGCAGGTGTTGCAATTTTATTTGCAGATACATTAGGCTTTAAACCGATCAAAATAAGGAAGGATAAGGATGGACGCTTCATATTTGTTTAAGGTAATACACAATATGATGAGATTTTAATTATTAATATTTATGCACCCAACCAGAATGCCTCAATTTATAAGAGAAACTCTAACAGACATGAGCAACTCGATTTCCTCCAGTTCTATATTAGTTGGAGATTTTAACACCCCTTTAGCAGTGCTGGATAGATCCTCCATAAAGAAGCTAAGCAAAGACATTTTAGATTTAAACTTAACCATTCAACCTCTGGACGTAACAGACATCTATAGAACATTTCATCCCAACAAAACTGAATACACATTCTTCTCATCAGCTCACAGAACATACTCCAAAATCGACCACATCCTAGGCCACAAATATAACCTCAGCAAATTTAAAAAAATGGAAATTATTCCTTGCATCTCCTCAGACCATCATTGTATAAAAGTTGAACTCAATAACAACAGGAACCTGCATACTCATACAAAAACATGGAAGCTAAACAACCTTATGCTGAAGGATAGATGGGTTATAGATGAGATTAAGAAGAAAATCACCAAATTTTTGGAACAAAACAACAATCAAGACACGAACTACCAGAACCTCTGGGATACTGCAAAGGCAGTCCTGAGAGGGAAATTTACAGCACTGCAAGCCTTCCTCAAGAAAACAAAAAGAGATGAAGTTAATAACTTAATGGGACACCTCAAGCAACTGGTTAAGGAAGAACACTCCAACCCCAAACCAAGCAGAAGAAAAGAAATAACAAAAATCAGAGCAGAACTAAATGAAATTGAAAACAAAAGAATTATACAACAGACCAATAAATCCAAAAGTTGGTTTTTTGAAAAGATCAATAAAATAGACAAACCTTTGGCCAACCTAACAAGGAAAAAAAGAGTAAAATCTCTAATTTTATCAATCAGTAATGGTAACAATGAAATAATAAAAGACCCCTCAGAAATTCAAAAAATCCGTAACAAAGACTACAAGAAACTCTACTCTCACAAATATAAAAATCTGAAAGAAATCAACCAATACCTAGAAGTACGCCACCTACCAAGACTTAGCCAGAATGAAGTGGAAATGATGAACAGGCCTATATCAAGTTCTGAAATAGCATCAACTATACAAAATCTCCCTAAAAAGAAAAGCCTAGGACCAGACGGCTTTATGTCAGAATTCTACCAAACCTTCAAAGAAGAACTAGTACCTATATTACTAAACCTCTTCCAAAATATAGAAAAAGAAGGAATATTACTTAACACATTCTACGAAGCAAACATCACCTTGATCCCCAAACCAGGGAAATAATGAATATTGATACTAAAATACTCCATAAGATCCTAACAAACAGAATCCAACAACACATCAAAAAAATTATACACCATGACCAAGTGGGATTTATCTCAGGCTCTCAAGGCTGGTTCAATATACGTAAATCTATAAATGTAATTCAGCACATAAACAAATGAAAAAATAAGGACCATCTGATTCTTTCAATTGATGCAGAAAAAGCTTTTGATAATATCCTGCATCCCTTCATGATCAGAACACTTAAGAAAATTGGTATAGAAGGGACATTTTAAACTAATAGAGGTCATCTACAGCAATCCCACAGCCAAAATCGTATTGAATGGAATTAAAATGAAATCATTTCCATTCAGATCAGGAACCAGACAAGGTTGCCCCTTGTGTCCATTGCTCTATAACATTGTAAAGGAAGTTTTAGCCATTGTAATTAGGGAAGAAAAGGCAATGAAGGGTATTCACATAGGGTCAGAAGAGATCAAACTTTCACTCTTCACAGATGATGTGATCGTATATCTGGAAAACACTAGGGATTCTACTACAAAACTTTTAGAAGTGATTAAGGAATACAGCAATGTCTCAGGCTACAAAATCAACACCCATAAATCTGTAGCCTTTATATATACCAACAATAACCAAGCAAAAAAAACCATTCACGGACTCTATTCCTTTCACAGTAGTGCCAAAGGAGATGAAATATTTGGGAGTACACCTAACAAAGGACGTGAAAGATCTCTACAAAGAGACCTATGAAACTTTAAGAAAAGAAATAGCTAAAAATGTTAACAAATGGAAAAACATACCATGCTCATGGCCAGGAAGAATCAACATTGTTAAAATGTCTATACTACCCAAAGCAATATATAATTTTAATGCAATTCCTATTAAAGCTCCATTGTCATATTTTTTTGAAGATCTTGAAAAACTAATACTTTGTTTTATATGAAATCAGAAAGAACCTAAAATAGCCAAAAAATTACTCAGCAATAAAAACAAAGCAGGAGGAATCATGCTTACAGACCTGAGACTATACTATAAATCAATAGTGATCAGAACAGCATGGTATTGGCACAAAAGCAGAGAAATAGATGTCTGGAACAGAATAGAGAACCAAGAGATGGATCCAGCTACTTACCGTTATTTGATCTTTGACAAGGCAATTAAAAACATTCAGTGGGGAAAACATTCCTGTTTAACAAATGGTGCTGGAGGAACTGGCTGGCAACCTATAGAAGATCGAAACTGGACCCACACCTTACACCTTTAATTAAGATAGACTCTCACTGTATAAAAAATTTAAACTTATAACATAAAACTATAAAAATACTTGAAAAAAGTGCAGGGAAAACTCTTGAAGGAATAGGCTTGGGTGAATATTTTATGAGGAGGACTCCTCAGGCAATTGAAGCACTATCAAAAATACACTACTGGGACCTGATGAAACTAAAAGGCTTCTGCACAGCCAAGAACATAGTAAGTAAAGCAAGCAGACAGCCCTCAGAATGGGAGAAAATATTTGCAGGTTATACCTCTAATAAAGGTCTAATAACCAGAATCCACAGAGAACTCAAACGTATTAGTAAGGAAAGAACACATGACCCCATCTCAGGGTGGGCCAGGGACTTGAAGAGAAACTTCTCTAAAGAAGATAGATGCACAATCTACAAACACATGAAAAAAAGCTGGTCATCCTTAATCATCAGAGAAATGCAAATCAAACTTTGAGATATCACCTAACTCCAGTAAGTGTAGGCCACATAACAAAATCCCAAAACCAGAGACATTGGTGTGAATGTGGAGGAAAGGGCACATTTCTACCCTGCTGGTGGGAATGCACACTAATACATTCCTTCTGGAAGGATGTTTGGAGAATACTTAGAGACCTAAAAATAGACCTTCCATTCGATCCTATAATTCCTTCACTAGGTTTATAACCAGAAGACCAAAAATTGCAATATAACAAAGACATCTGTACCAGAATGTTTATTTCAGCCCAATTCATAATTGCTGAGTCATGTAAGAAGCCTAAGTGCCCATCGACCCATGAATAGACTAGCAAATTGTGGTACATGTATACCATGGAATATTATGCAGCCTTAAAGAAAGATGGAGACTTTACCTCTTTCATGTTTGCATGGATGGAGCTGGAACATATTCTTCTTAGCAAAGTATCTCAGGAATGAAAGAAAAAGTATCCAATGTACTCAGCCCTACTATGAAGCTAAGTTATAGCTTTCACATAAAGGCTATAACCCAATGATAGCACAAGACTATGAGAAAAGGGCCAAGGAAGGGGAAGGAAGTTGGGAGGTTAGGGTGGAGGGAGGGTAATGGGTGAGGCCACACCTATGGTGCATCTTAGAATGGGTACAGGCGAAACTTACTAAAGGCAGAATACAAATGTCTACATACAATAACTAGGAAAATACCATGAAGTCTACATTTAACAGTTTGATGAGAATATTTCAGATTGTATGAAACCAGCACATTGTACCCTTTGATTGAACTAATGTACACAGCTATGATTTAATAATAATAATAATAATAATAATAATAAAAAGATTTCCATAGAGGCCAGAACTTGAATTTTTAAGTGAACAAAAGGAGCCTATAGACCCTCTTTCAGGAGCTCTAACATCTGTTTGCTCACCCCAAGGAATAACAACTTTTCATTCTATTATAACTCTGAGTTTTTTGTTTGGGCAAAATCTCAGCTGACTTTGGAAAACTTTTAGGATCCTTGCCCCTGAATGGAAAGGTAGGTTTTCTCTGGATTCCTCTGTTTGTGGATATCTCCTAGTATGTGCTTAGGTAACAATTCATTTGTGTGTGGGGTGTGGAGTCTTGTGTTACTGGCATAGCAGTGTCATGACAACCACATTTTGGCTTACTGTTAAGAACTAGAAAAGGAAATTTCTGATACTAGAGTGAATACTGTCTGGAAACATGAGAACATTGGTGATGGT
Organism: Loris lydekkerianus; assembly: GCA_963574355.1. NCBI lineage: Eukaryota > Metazoa > Chordata > Mammalia > Primates > Lorisidae > Loris > Loris lydekkerianus. Next base: position 4,514 of record CAUYPK010003702.1, on the reverse strand, counting down.
GCCACCCATAAGACATCACAGACTTTCAAAAGATGATCTTTCCCTTCCCTCTTGCATTTTGTCCATGATGTGGGACATTGAGTAATGGGGATGTGGTTTGGTGAGTTATAAATCCCAGTTCTTCACTTCTCTTCTGGATTACTAATACTCAATTTCTGGCAGTAACTTTCAACCCATTGTCATCCAACAGTGGCTAGTCATGAAACAAAATAACAAATTCAGATACATTCTATTGTTTCACAAAGGAAGGAATAAGCACCAGTTCAATATATAAAAGAGAGAATTTTATATAGAAAAACAGATTACAATTTGTTTCATAGTTCATGTCATAAATTATTAATTAACCCTCAGTATATCTTACTGATGCATTAGGAAATGCCCAAAGTATTGGGAGCTTCAGAAAGTAACCCCATCAAAAAAACTAGCAAGAATTCTACTAATAATTTTAAGACTTCCAAAGTCATAAAACTGGACTTTTCTCTTTAATTGTGATTCTCTCTGTTCTTTAATAGCCTTAAAACTATCTAACTAGTTCCTTAAAAACTCATTTGCATCAAAAAGCTTAATAAAATTAACAGCAATAGCCTTAAATACATGTTTGGAATTGAAATTCTGGAAATCTCGTTGTTTTAAGCATTACCTTCAAGATACTGTAATATCAACAGCTCTCAATATGCATAGAATTGAAATGCTGTTTCTATATGTTTCTCAGAGAAAATTCACTGAAGTACGAATCTAAGTTGTGATAGTGTTATATTAGATATTCCTTTACTTGAACCTCTTAAAATAATGAATTATGCTTTTGCTTATAAGGGATCAATAAGTATTATTCCTGTTTTACCATTTCAACCTGTCTTTATGGGCAATAACAATTATGGGTTTCTTCACATGATCGTATTTAAATATAAGCAGCTTACTGTTCAGGGACTTGTGTGTATTATTAAGTTGAAATAAATGCTGTTATTGGACTTAATGAAATCTTCAGTCTCAAGTCCCTGGGAAATCATTACAAACAACATGAACTCACATAAAGCAAAGCACAATTATTAGGTTTAATTCCTAAAATAAAATTAGTTCATCTAAAAGTAATAAACATAGCAACCCTGACATAAGAATTTCCTCAAACTTTTATGCTTTTTTGCTCAGCTTTCCTATTGCCTAACTGTTATTTGAAACCTTACATCAGATATGACCTTAATTCACGAAGTACCATCTGCATTGCAATGCATGAATTCATCAGTTTCCTAGCTAAGTTTCCTTTGACTTAAGGCTTTAGAAGAGGACATGGAAGGATGAAGAAGTGGATTTGGAAAGAATTTACATTAGGGCAAGTTCACATGATACTTGGAAAGGTCATTCTTAAAAGACTGTGCACAAATTTGTGCAAATGGAATACCCCTGCTGAAATGCTTTTACTCACTGCAGGTGCAGAAGGGCCTAGACTTCAAATTCCTTTAGAGTTGAGTTTTGCAGAGTTAAATTTTTCAGATGTGGCATTTGCATTTTTTTTTTTACGACTCACCCTGATTTTAAAACTTTAGCAAATTTCTAGTTTAAGATGGCAACTGCATTCTGCATTCACATCTACTTCTCCTTCCAAAGTCAAATTGAAAGCATAGAAAATTGCACGCACACACACAAACATATGTATATGTGTGTCTACCTATTATCATACTGTCTATATAGACACATACACAAAAATATGTCTATAGTGCTTCAAATATTATATTCTACAATGTATATTTTCCTGTATGCTATAACACAAAACTACACTAAAATGAGAACTGTTTTTTTATCAAAATGTAAGTCTAAGGAATTTCTAAAAAGCAGATACATTCAGATTTGTCAAAAGTAAAGAGCTATGAAATTTCAAGCAGTAATGGTAGGATTATTATTTTATTTATTTTATTTTATTTTTTGCACTCAGTGATCAGAGAAGAATCAGTCTCACAATTATGACATAAGCCATGGGGACATCATCAATCATCAGCACAGTTATTGGGCCCCTGTCTTTCCCTGCTTGTGTACTATGACTTTTATCCTCAGGACAAAGGCCAGAGATGAACACTGAAAAACAGATAAAAACAAATAAAGGGTTACTGGGAAGTGCATTGATGTAAAAGACTATAAACCAAAAAAAAAGAAAAAAAAAGTAACAGAAATGGAAGAAAATCAAGATTTCACAGTATATATGGATAGAATAGGGTGGATGAAAGGGAAGTAATGCCAACTATTTCACCTTGGATCAGTGAAATTTAGTAGAAAGTTCTACCTTAAGCAAAAGTATTTTTAATTTGTCAACCTTGGGAATTCCTGGCTGGCTAGCATAAAACCCTTAGCTGCACTTCCCTAAACAGAATCCACAGTTAACCTTTCTCTGGCAAAGACATGTGGGGAAAAATATCCTCAATTGTAGAAAAAAAAAAACAACCTAATTCTCACTCATGTGGATAAAAAGTGAAATTCAAAGTAAATAGAAATAATTAAGGAACAAGAAATTAAAGTTAACAGAACAAGAAAAGGGATCATATAAATATTCTCAGAACAAGATTATTTTTAAAAACATGCTATAGTTTTGAAAGAAAAATTAGGCAATGTCAATTTTTTGGAAATTAAAAATTGATGACCAGAGTCTTTTGTTAAGGATTGAATGTTTATGTCCCTCCAAATTCATCTGTTGAAATCCTAACCTCCAAGGTGATGGTATTAAGGGGTGGGGCCTTTGAAAGGTAATTAAGTTATGAAGGTGGAGGAGGAATGAAAAGGGTACTCTTTTAAAAGGACCCTGGAGAACTCTGTCACTTCTTCTGCCAAATGAGGGTACAGCAAAAAGGATGGCTATCTCTGGACATGGAACTGGGACCTCAATATACAATCTGCCAACACCTTAATTGTGGGCTTTCTGGCCTACTGAACTATGGGAAATAAATGTTGCTGCTTAAACCACCTGATCCTTGGTATTTTTGTTGTGGCTGCTTAAATGGACTAAGACAAATACTGATATTAATAAGTAGGGATGCTACTACAACAAATACTGCCTAGAAAGGTGAAAGCTGCTTAGAAACTCAGTAATGAATACAGGGAGAATGGAACACTTTTGAAGTGCTTACCAGACATATGGACTTTAAGGGTAATTCTAGTGAGCTTTGAGGGTGGCTCAGAAAGAGAAATGGAGAATTAGAAAGAAAGCCTCAATCTTTTTGGTAAAAATTGGCAAAGAAATTAACTAAATTGCATTCATGTTCTAATGTTTTTTGGAAAGTAGAATTTGTGAGGAGTGATCACATTTGATGTTTTAGCTAAAAAGATGTTTAAGTGGGGTGTTGGGCGTGTGGCTTGCTCCTCCTGAGTGCCTGTAGTAAAATTAAAATGCGGGAAGAAAATATTTGAAGGTAGACTTCTTCAACAAAATAAGAGCAGAATTCAATGATTTGGAAAATTTTCAGCCTATCCATATTGCAAAAGAAAATAATAAATGAGAACACGGAGACTGTGGCTAAGCTACTATTTGATAAGATTAATATGCATCTGCTGTCTCAACAAAAGCCAGATGCTTATTCTACAAGACAATGGATGAACACTCCAAAGAGGATCCAGTGATTGGCACATCTGTGCCCATGTAGGTGCAGAGTGCATGTGCCCAGAGAGCGTTGATGCCACAATCTTGGTTTCAAAGGACAGGACTGCTAAGAAGTCTCAAGGCTGCAACGTCATACCAGGAGAATCATGAGTACAGGGGTCTCAGCCCAGAAAAGGTTCAGGGCCATGATTGAGAACATGCATGAGTTAGGACCCCAGGAGCAAGCCATTGTGGGGCCTTTTCACCAAACCATGTGGGTGATGTTGCCACCCTCATGGCTCTGAAAGGCAGAGTGTCCAACACAGGGAGTAACTCGAGACTGGAGGTTTAATGTCATTTGCACTGATAGGTTGTACCATTACCCCTTTCTGTTTTTCTATTTCTTATTTTTGGAATGAGAATGTCTACCCTATGCCCGTTTCACAATTATATTTGGAAAGCATATGACCTGTTTACTTTCACAGATTCAAAGCCAGAGAAAATTTGCCTCAGAATAAATTATACCTTGCATTACACCCATGTCTGCTTTAGATGATATTTAGATAAGACTTTGGACTTGACTCTAGAACAATTTAAGATTTGGGTGATGTTTGAGTGAACATAACATGTTTATATGTGACAAGAACATGGATTAGGGAGGAAGTCAGGCATGAAATGTAGTGGTCTGAATATTTGTGTTCCCTTCCCCAATGCATTTTTCTTTTCTTTTTCTTTTTATTTATTTTTGTTTTAATTGTTAAATCATAGCTGTGTACATTAGTGCAATCGCCTGTACCCATTCTAAGATGCACCGTAGGTGTGGCCCCACCTATTACCCTCCCTCCACCAAAACCTCCCCCCTCCCTTCCCCTTCCTTGGCCCTTTCCCCATAGTCTTGTGCTATAGTTGGGTTATAGCCTTCATGTGAAAGCTATACTTTAGCTTCATAGTAGGT
>CAUYPK010003699.1:0-12138 GCA_963574355.1 Loris lydekkerianus | reverse complement strand
TATCCTCTGACCCTATTTGGATACCCTTGATCGCCTTTTCTTGCCTGACAGTTGCGATGGCTAAGACTTCCTTTACTATGATGAATAGCAGTGGAGACAGTGGGCATCCTTGCCTCGTTCCTGATCTGAGTGGAAATGTTTTCAATTTTAAAACATTCAATATGATATTGGCTGTGGGTTTGCTATAGATAGCCTCTATCAGTTTAAGAAATGTCCCTTCTATGCCTATTTTCTTAAGTGTTCTGATCATCAGAGAATGCTGGATATTATCAAAGGCTTTTTCTGTGTCAAGTGAGAGAATCTTATGGTCTTTGTTTTTAATTTTATTGATGTGATGCATTATATTTATAGATTTGCTTATGTTGAACCAACTCTGTAACCCTGGAATAAAACCAATTTGATCATGGTGTATAATTTTTTCGATGTGTCACTGAATTCTATTTGCTAAGATCTTATTGAATATTTTTGCATCAATATTCATTAATGATATGAGTCTATAATTTCTTTCTTTGTTGGATCCTTTCCTGTTTTGGGTATCAGGGTTATATTTGTTTCATAAAATGTGTTGGGAAGTATTCCTTCTTTTTCTATGCTTTGAAAACATTGTATAATATAGGTACTAGTTCCTCTTGAAAGGTTTGATAGAATTCAGATATGAAGCCATTTGGTCCTGGACTTTTCTTTTTTGGGAGATTTTGTGTTGTTGATGTTATTTCAGTGATTGATATAGGTCTATTCAAGATTTCTAATTCTTTCTGGTTGAGTCTAGGAAGGTGGCGTGCTTCCAGATATTGGTCCATTTCTGTCAGATTTTCATATTTCTGGGAATAGACATTTTTGTAGTAATTATTGAGGATTTTTTGAATTTATTAAGTGTCTGTTGTTATTTCTCCTTTATTATTTCTGATAAATATTTTTTAAATTTAGTTTTATTTTTTTATTTTTTTTATTTTTTGAGACAGAGCTTCATGCTCTCACCCTGGGTAGAGTACCGTGACATCACAGATCATAGCAACCTCCAACTCCTGGGCTCAAGCGATTCTCCTGCCTCTGCCTCCCAAGTAGCTGAGACCACAGGCATCTGCTACAACACCCGGCTATTTTTTGGTTGCAATCATCATTGTTGTTTGGCGGGCCTGGGCTGGATTTGAACCCGCCAGCTCAGGTGTATGTGGCTGGTACCTTAGCCGCTTGAGCCACAGGTACCGAGACTGTTTCTGATAAATAATATTAGAGAGTTTACTTTTCTATTTCTGGTTAGGTTGGCCAAAGGTTTATCAATTTTGTTAATCTTTCCAAAAAACCCAACTTTTTGTTTCGTTGATCTTCTGAATGATTCTTTTGTTTTCAATTCCATTTAATTCTGCCCTAATTTTGGTTATTTCTTTTCTTCTGCTGGGTTTGGGGTTGGAATGTTCTTCCTTTTCCAGTTGCTTGAGATGATTCATTAAGTTGTTGGCTTCTTCTCTTTCTTGATGAAGGTTTCCAATGCTATAAATTTCCCTCTTAGGACTGCCTTTGCAGTATTCCACAGGTTTTGATAATTTGTGTCTTTGTTGTGTGAAGTCCCTTATGCGTGATCAGTGATGCAGAGTATAGACCTGTAATTGAAATAGTATAGAACAAAGAGTGGCTACAAGCTCTATGATGGTGAGTAGCAAACTTCTTTATTTCTTCCCAGCTTATATAGCTGGTGCTGCATGTGCACACTGTTAATCTAACTGATATGCATTCTTCTAAATTTTCTATTATGCCTAAAATAGTAATCATGGAAAAACATGCTATCAGCCATTTACCAACATCTTGATAAAGTCACAAATTGCTGTGGTGGAAAGGGTTGATTGTTCACCCGCCCTGTTAGGCCCCAAGCCATCTGGAGGCAGTAACTTAATCTTGAAAGACCACAGCCCAGAGATTCCTAAGACATACTGTTGACATGTTTGCATGCCCCCAGCCCCCTGGGCCAGCTTCTGATCATAAGACTTTTGCCACCAATGTGTTCAGGCCAAAGGCTGTAATGGAGTTCTGCCCCGGTTTCTCCTAGACTGTGCCAAATAAGACATATTACTAGCTCACTCTCAGAATGGCAGAGACAAAGGCATATAGGCTTTTTGCCCATAGTCTTCATTATCATTTTGTTCCAAAAATTTGGCAATTTCCTTCTTAATCTCTTCTTTGACCCAGCTATCATTCAGCCTAAGATTATTTAGTTTCCATGACTTTGTTTGAGTATGAAGATTCCTGTTGCTGTTGAGTTCAACTTTTATTCCATAGTGGTCTGAGAAGGTACAAGAAATAATTTCTATACTTAAAAAAAAAATTTTTTTTGCAGTCTTGGCCAGGGCTGGGCTTGAGCCCGCCACCCTCAGTATATGAGGCTGGTGCCCTACTCCTTGAGCCACAGGCACTGTCCTATACTTTTAAATTTGCTGAGGTTAGACTTGGGTCCTAGGATATGATCTATTTTGGAGGATGACATGTGGGCTGATGAGAAGAATATATATTCAGTTTTATTAGGGTGAAATGTTCTGTAGAGGTCTATAAAGTCCATTTGTTCTAGGGTTAGGTTTAAGTCTAATATTTCATTGTTTAGTTTCTTCTTGGAAGATCTATCCAAAACTGTCAGAGGTGTTAAAATCTCCAACTATTATAGTGCAGGAATATATCAAGTTGTTCATATCCATTAGGGTCTGCTTTATGAATTGAGCATTCTGGTAGGGTGTATAAATGTTAATTATCAAAATCTCTTCATGTTGGGTGTTTCCCTTGACAAATATGTAGTGACCTTCCTTATCATTCTTTGTCTTTGTTGGTATAAAGCCAATTGTATAGGCTACTAAAATTGCAACCCCTCCTTTTTTCTGGTTTCCATTTGCCTATATTATACAAGTCCATCCCTTCACCCTGAGTCTATTTTTATCCTTTAAGGTAAGGTGAAATTCTTGTATACAGCAGACATCTGGTCTGAGTTTATGTATCCAGTCAGCCAGCCTGTGCCTCTTTAGAGGACAATTTAAACCATTCACATTAATTGAGAGAATTGATAAGCCTGGTTGTGTTTTGGTTGTCATGATTTTCAGATGTCCAGTGGACATTTTTAATCCTTTCACCACTGTGGAAGTTGGGTTTTGTTCAAAATTTTTTGGGTGAGTTTACTTTGGAGGTAGAGCATTGCACTGGTCATTGTGGAAGATGGGTCTGAGAATATCCTGGAGAGCTGGTTTAGTTATGACAAATTTCTTCAACATGTGTATGTCATTAAAGTATTTGATTTCTCCATCACAAATGAAACTCAGTTTAGCTGGATACAGGATCATGGGCTGGAAGTTGTTTTGTTTAAGGAGATTGAAGGTCAATGACCATCTTCTTCTGGCTTGAAATGTTTCAGCTGAGAGATCTGCAGCATTCTGATACTTCTTCCTTTGTAGTTGATGGTTTTCTTACGTCTGGCTGCTTGCAGAATTTTCTCCTTAATCTTAACTTTGGCAAAGTTAATCACAATGTGTCTAGGAGATGCTTTATTTGGATTGAGTCTTGCTGGGGTTCTGAAACTGTCTGTTATCTGAAGTTCTGTATCTCTTGCAATGCTTGGGAAATTCTCCTCCAAAATCTCTTGGAGTAGAGCATCTTTACCTTTAGGACCATCCTCTTCTCCTTTGGGAATTCCTATAAGATGAGTGTTTGATCTTTTGGAGTGATCCCACAACTCTCTCAGGGAATGATCAGTTTTTGCTATCCATTTGTCTGCCTCTTTGAGTGTTTGGGAATGTTCAAAAGCTTTGTCTTCATTTTCAGAGATCCTTTCTTCTGCCTGGTCAACTCTATCACTGAGGGATTCTACTGTATTCTGGAGATCTTCAACTTTTTCATTTCCTTGAGCTCTGCTATCTCTTTTGTCATTATGTCCATATCTTTGGTGACTTAGGCTTTGAATTCATTGATTTCTTGAGACAACTTTAGAACTGCTCTTTGGAATTAAATTTCTATTTTTTCTTCCATTCTATTTGTCTTATTTGCAATCCATATTCTGAGTTCAATTTCTGACATTGCTGCCATTTATCTATGCATGGCATCTTCAGTTGTATCTCCTTTGTTATTTTCTTGGGGGAGGGGGTTAATCTACTCTGGTTATTCATGTTGCCAGAGTTTTTCTGTTGGGTCCACACCATGTTTATTTTCCACTGTTTGGTTATTAGAACTATTAGGGTGAGATTGAATTGGGGCTCCCAGGTAGTAGAGATATCCCCTTACCAATGCTCTAGGCATTGGAATTGTGACTTATCTCCCACTACCTTATGAAGGCCCCTTTCAGAGTTTTGGCCGGAGACTCTGAGGACCTACTTGGTGACATAGCACAAGCTAGCTTTGTTTTGATATCAGCCAACCTCTACCCTATCCTAAGAAACCACAGTATTAGGTTTAAATCTTGACTGTGAAGAGATACAAACAGGTGTGGTATCCAGCCCCCATCCTTCAGTTCTTTTCCACTGCAGAACTTTGAAGGTCAACCTCAGAATGTCCCCAAGTGGACAGCCCCAGACACGGGTTCCAATTAAATTGTCTCAGGTGATGCAAACCCTACTCAACAGAGAGGAATTCAGGGTTCCCAACAGCACAATTGGAGCCAGGGATCCACACTCCTGCCCACCAGACTCAGTCTACACTGTTGTCCGTTTCTCTGCTCACAGACCCAGTTGGAGCCAGGGGTTGCACCACCACCCATGGGTCTCAGTCCACACCCAGCTAGCCTCTGCTTGCCAGACCAGTTGAAGTTAGGGGACCATGCCCCTGCCTACCAGTCTCAGTCCACTGCCTGGCAAGCCTCTGTTCACAGGCTCTGTTAGAGTCAGGGCACTGCACTCCACCTGCAGGTTTCAGTCCCCACCCAGTAAATCTCTGCTCACCAGCCCGGCTGGAGACAGGGAACCATGCCCTAGCCCTCAGGTCTTGGTTCACACTCAGTAAGCCACTGCTGGAGGGTGCTGTTGGAATCAGGGAGCCACTGCCTTGCTCTCAGGTCTCCATCCATGCCTAGCAAGCCTCTGCTTGGTCCCCAGCCCTGTCTGCCAAACTCAGTTCACACAGGGCAACCACTCTCCCACAGTGGGTGCTGTCAGAGCTGGGGGTTCTGCACTCCATCCCGCCAGACAGCCCCAACGGAGGGTCAACACCACCACTGGCTAGGCATAGTCATAACCAGGGGACTGCTCCTCCTCCATCTGAGTGTCCCTTTCTTCCCACACCCTCTTTCTTCCCCATTAGTCACAGATTCCATCTTGATGTTTGGGGGTCCAAACTATGCCCAGATCTCTCAGGACAAGATCAAACACTCTGTGCTTTGCTGGGGACAGAACTTCAGACCGCCATGTGAGGGGCAAAGGGTTGACTGGGAGTTTGGACTTGTGGGGGAAAATATCTGTTCAATTTTATGCCTGGTGGGGTGGTATCTAGGTTCTTAAGTAGGATCGCCCTGGGAAAGAGACCTGGAGATTAGCGGCTCTCTCCACTGAGGTAAAAGGAGAGGTCTTTTGTTCTCTGCTCCTTTGCAGATAGCCTGCTGCAGGCCTCCTGCTTGGGGGAAGGGTCTCCCATCCTCTGCCAGGGGTCCTCAAACTATGGCCCGAGGGCCACATGCGGCGGTGTGATTGTATTTGTTCCCGTTTTGTTTTTTTACTTCAAAATAAGATATGTGCAGTGTGTGTAGGAATTTATTCATAGTTGTTTTTTTTTTTAAACTATAGTCTGGCCCTCCAACGGTCTGAAGGACAGTGAACTGGCCCCCTGTTTAAAAAGTTTGAGGACCTTTGCTGTAGTCAATAGGCTTTGTAACTGTAATTTGTTTTCTTGAATGTTCTTCCTTGGAGTTACATCTTGATGAACTTCTTTCTTGGGTCAGCTCCCCACCTTTGTCTTCATAGAATCTGAGTCTATCCAGTTTTTCTTCCTCTGCTTGGGAGCCTCTGCCAAGCAGTGCTACCAATCGGCCATCTTCCCAGAATTCCCTAAGAAATATTCTTGGTCTGAGCTCTGTAGTTCTGTCATCACTAACTTATGCCCTGCTTCCCTGATTGAGGACTTTCTTTTTTTTTTTTTGAGGCAGAGTATCACTTTGTCCCCCTCAGTAGGGTACTGTGGCGTCACAGCTCACAGCAACCTCCAACTCTTGGGCTCAAGCTATTCTCTTGCCTCAGCCTCCCAAGTAGCTGGGACTATAGGCGCCTGCCACAATGCCCAGCTATTTTTAGAGACAGGTTCTCGCTCTAGCTCAGATTGGTATGAAAACTGTGAGATAAGGCCATTGCCCTACCTCGTCCTCCCAGAGTGCTGGGATTACAGGCATGAACCATCTCATGGCCCTGTTCGAGGACTTTTTGACCAAAGGTTGCTGACCAGTGCAGGGGCCAGTAACTGCTTGGCTTGGTTCCCAGGCCTGTCACACGTGCCGAGGTCATCACAGACACTAGCTCCTATCTGCCATTGGGAAGGCCTTCCTCCCAGTCCTAGTCCCAGGTCCTTCCATTTGGTCCTGGGCCAGCTCCTTCAATTTGCCAGGCCTGAATTTTGCAAGCATAATAGGAAAATAGTAATATCGAGTACCTTGTAGAGTTGACGTAGAGATTACATGAGAAAATCTAATGATACACCTAGCATGGTTTAAGGTGGCTTACTTTAAGGATTTGGAGATAGGAAATGATATCCAAGATAAGTTTTCCTCCCTTACATTCTGAAATATATCAAAGAAAACTGTGTAGACTTCTGCTTCAGGCCTTTGTAACATTTGAATGAATTTTGTCCTTGTGAATGTAATGTCCATTTACAGAATAAGTTAGTGATAAAGAATAACAAATTTAGGAATTTGTAAAACATGTCCAAAGAAGGACTTGTTCTTAGCAGCTTCCAAACTAGAATGACTCCACTGTCCATCAAGTGGTGAATGGACATATTGTCACATATTCAGCCAATGGAATGCTAGTCTGCAATAAAATGGAACGAATTGCTGAAAAATGTAACAGTGTCAATGAGTCTTAAAAACATTATCCTGAGTGATAGGTGGAGTATATACAGTGTGGTGCCATGAAAGCGAATTTCTAGGGGAGCAAAACAAGCAACCTACAGTGACAGAAACTAGATCATTGATTGCCTGACACAGGTAGGGAGTGGTGGGTGGATTGACTGCAAAGAGTGCAAGAGGATGTTTTTTGAGTAGTAGAAATCTCATCAAACTTGAAATGGATGCACTGCACCATTTTCAAATCATACCTTAGTAAATTTGATTTTAAGAGCAAGGAGAAAACTACATCAGACATTAGTGTCTTTAACTTAATTCAATCGTTGCTTAAGACGGTTATTTATTTATTTTTGAGACACAGGCTAGAGTGCAGTGACATGATCATAGCTCATAGCAGCTTTAAACTCCCTCCTTCAGACTTCAATCTTCCTGCCTCAGCCTCCAGAGTAGCTGAGGTTACAGATGTGAGTGCCACTGTACTTGGCTTATTTTTTATTTTTTACCTTTTTTGAGTTAGTCTCACTCCGTTGCCTCGATAGAGTGCTTTGGTGTCATCATAGCTCACAGCAACCTCAAACTCTTGTGCTCAAGCAATCCCCTTACCTTAAGAGGTATGTAAGTTAGCTTTTCTATTTTTAGTAGAGATGGGGTCTTGCTCTTGCTCTTGCTCAGGCTGGTCTCGAACTCCTGACCTTAAGCAATCCACCGACCTCGGTCTCCCAGAGTGCTAGGATTACTTGCGTGAGCCACCCCACCCAGCCTATTTTTCATATTTTTAAATTAAAATACTGAATGATCTGGAAGTGAAAGAACAGAATAGACATGGAAGGGGTGTGGGACTGGTGAGAGGAAAAGGTAAAGCAGTGGTCAGAACTAGTTCCAGGAGGAATTGTGTTTAAGTCAATCATTTTATGGAAGCAGTTGTTAAGATGAGCATCTTGGGAGGCAGGTGGACTATACAGATATTTAGGACAGTTTTATGCTTGTCATAGGATTCTTCCTGTGACGTTTCTTCAAAAGACGTGCATTTCTTCAAAAGACTTACATTTCTTTTTAACCATTTTTACTATATGTGTTTGCTTTTCATTAGGAGCAGAAAAAGACACAGAAATACAGAGGTTTTTTTTTTTTTTTTTTTTTTTTTTTGTTAGACAGTCTCACTATGTTGCCCTCTGTAGAGAGTGCCATGGCGTCACAGCTCACAGCAACCTCAAACTCTTGGGCTGAAGTGATTCTCTTGACTCAGCTTCCTGAGTAGCCAGGACTACAAGCACCCACCACAATGCCCAGCTAAAATACAGAGGTTTTGAGAATGTCTTCTGAAGCCAGGTTCCTTAGGTTCAAATTCCTGCTTTCAAATTCTACTGCGCTGGCTGAGTGGCCATGAACAGGTTAGTTAACATCTGTGTGTCTCAGTCTCCTCATATGTAAGATGAGGATGATGATGTGACAGACATATTATAATGATTAAATGAGTAAATACACATAAAACTCAATGACTAAAAAAAAGAAAGAAGAAAAAAGAACAAAAAACTCTCAGCTGTCACCGGCATGTCATACTTTCCATGTACTCACTATTAGCTCTTGTCTTTTGGGTGTGTTAGGTTGGCCAAACTAACTCCATCTTAGATCTGAAAAAAACATTCTGTGAGACTCTGTTACAGGTATAAGAGAGACATGCCACAGGCTCGTCACCTCCTTGCACCTATCCAGTTACAAACCCATAAGACACCCTCTGACACCCTGATAAGAAGAGCTGGCTGGAGAGTCCCAAAAATGACCTTTATGTCCTTGGTGCCCTGATAAGAAAGATTTATCTATAAAGCCAGAAATTTTTCACCCTTCCATAAATAGAACTGCCTCCTTCCCTAAGGCTGCTGACATTTCTTCGGATTTCACCCTGCTATAGTATTCAAGTATAAAACAAACTTTCTGCATGTTTCTTACATTTGGTCTTGTGTGTTTTATCTGGGCCTCATTTTACCTATCTGGGTGCAACACCACACAAACAGGATGTGATCAAAGCTGATTTTACTTAAGTTACATCAGTGATGCTGTTTAGTGGCTGTGGACCCTTCAGAGAGAGTGCAATAATCCTCTGACCAGCAGAGATCTTAGGAAAACCACTCCATCTCCAGTGGATGTGGCCCTCAAGTGGCTTCAGCGAAAGAGCTACAGAATTCTATATGGGAAGAACTGGAAATTCATTAGCTCATCTGTTCAAGCCATTAAAAGAGGAATAATGATTCGATTTCTTGCTTCATATCTGCCCCAACAAGATTTTTATAGTTTTTGAGTGGAAGACATTTCTACATGTAGAGAAGGAAGTATATCTTTTCCCCACCCATCCTAATTTCATGCCTGAGATCCATATAATAAAACATATTGAACAAGAGAAAAGTGTATTTATTTATTTATTTATTTTGAGACAGTCTCGTTATGTTGCCCTCAGTAGAGTGCTGTGGCATCACAGTTCACAGCAACCTCAAACTCTTGGGCTTACGTGATTCTCTTGCCTCAGCCTCTCAAGTAGCTGGAACTAGAGGCACCTGCCACAATGCCTCACTGTTATTTGGTTGCACTTGCCACTGTTGTTTAGCAGGCCCAGGCTGGGTTGGAACCTGCCAGCCTTGGTGCATGTGGCTGGTGCCCTACCACTGAGCTATGGGCACCAAGCCTATATTTATTTATTTATTTATTTATTTATTTATTTATTTATTTATTTATTTAAGACAGAGTCTCATTATGTCACCCTTGGTAAAATGCTATGGTGTCACAGCTCACAGCAAACTCAAACTCTTGGGCTAAAGAGATTCTCCTGCCTCAGCCTCCCAAGCAGCTGGGATTACAGGTGCCTGCCACAATGCCCGGCTATTTTTTGTTGCAGTTGTCATTGTTGGTTAGCTGGCCCTGGCTGTATTTGAACCTGCCAACTCTGGTATATGTGGCTGGTGCTGTAACCACTGTGCTACAGGCGCCAAGCCTATACACATTTATTTAAAATGAGTTATTTTGGGGGCCTGGCATGGTAGCTCATGCCTATAATCTCAACAATTTGGGAGGCTGAGGTGGGCGGATTGCTTGAGCTCAGGAGTTCGAGAACAGCTTGAGCAAGAGCCAGACTTTTTCTCTATAAAATAGCTGGGTGTTGTGGGGGGTGCCCATAGTCTCAGCTGCTCATGAGGCTGAGGCAAGAGAATCACTTGAGCCTAAGAGTTTGAGGTTGCCGTGAGCTATGATGCCATGGCCCTCAATCCCAGGGCTACTAAGTGAGACTCTGTCTCAAAAAAAAAAAAAAAAAAGTTATTTATTTTAATGGTTTATTTTTTGAGACAGAGTCTCACTTTGTCGCCCAGGCTAGAGTGCCATGGCATCATCATAGCTCACAGCAACTGGGCTCAAGGGATCGTTTTGCCTCAGCCTTCCCAGCAGATGGGACTACAGGTGTTGGTCACAATGCCTGGCTAGTTTTTCTATTTTTAGTAGAGAGTAGGTCTGGCTCTTGCTCAGGCTGGTCTTGAATTGGGCTCAGGCAATCCACCTGCCTTGGCCTTCCAGAGTGCTGGGATTACAGGCCTGAGTTTAAAATGAGTTTTACACAGCACAAAAGTGTACACAAGGAGAGAAAGGTCTGAAAAAAGTCGAATCTGGGGTGTTTTGTTTTGACTAGTGTGTGATGAACAGTGGGGAGTCATGCAGAAATCTGAGCATAAAAGGGAGTCATGGAGAAATATGAGCTAAGGGTAATGAACTAGGGGAAATAGAGCAAGGTTTGTTTGTTCAGATTCTTCTCTTTGTCCCCATGTCTTTAGACATAAGGATGCTTCTTTCCTCTGGATACAGGAAGGGCATGTGCCACATCAGACAGGTGAGAAGAGGACGAGAGGAAGAGGAAGAATGACCTTCCTATTTCTGTTGTTTTCTCAAATCTTGTCAACTTAAAATATTCAATTTGTTAAGGTGTTAAATTTTGTGGTATCAAATCCTGAACTCCATGAAGCACATGATACAAAACCTGGAATTTTGAGAGAGTGATACTAATGACTACAAAATGAACTTAGGAAATATCGTACATACCAAGGAATGGTTTTTTTTTTCTGTGCTGTACTCTTTCATCAAAAAGTTACACCTGTCCAAAACCTTGTTATGAAGAACAGTCCTGTGATCCCTTTATACATTTCTTCTCCTTGAGGATAACCACTTTCAGCTCATTCAGCCCATTCGGCTTTTTGTCTTCTCTTTCCTAAACAAATACTGTTGTTCCTTTATACTCCAGTTTTCCATCCTGGGCCCTGGAGATCCGCTTGCAAGGGGAAAAATGGAGATTGTGCGTGTTTCGCTAGATGCCCTTCAACTCCAAGGGAGCCAACAAGGCGCCTAAATCGGCTTGTACTCTCTTGAGAACCGACCCCTCGGAACCGATCCGCAAAAGGAAACTCTGCAAGAACAGGGGCCAGGCCCGCGCTCTGCGACACCTGTGTGGAACCGGGTTCTCGGGTGGGTCGGTCAAGGGCCGGAGCGCTCCCGAGTGAGCCCTTTCCTCCCTGCCTACTCCCTTCTCCGGTCCCAGCTCCTTCCTGTCTCGCCCACTCGGAGCTGTTTATTGCAGCCCGGCCTCTCTTTATTCGTGCTGACCAAAGCGAGCTCCCTAAGGGAGCTTTTCCTGCGCTTCATAACCGCTCTTAGTTCCGCAAGACGACAGTCAGAGATGCTCCTTAGCGTCTGGAGAACGGTGTGACTTGCTGTGAAGACCCACCATGACGCTCCTCCTAAGTTTCTCGCGAGCATTTCCCCGCCGGCTCGCGACCTAAGGCGTCTTCTGGGAGCGGCCGGGGGGTGACAAGGGGGCAGGCCCGCGGCGATCCCGGTCGCCCCCGGAGCTTGCGGGGCCCGGCTGCGCGGGGACTCCGGGCGGGAGAGGCGGCTCTGCTTTCCCGCTGAGCTTCCCGGAGTCGGGCTCCGGCCCGCGATTTGCAGTGTCCGCAACAGACAGCGGAGAGACAGAAATGCCAAATAAAATCTGAACCTGAAGACCAGAATAAATTAGAATTAGGAATGAAATCAGCCTCTGACTAAAACACGGTACACTCCCAAAGGAGGACCATAGACCCAGATCCAAGACACAGTCA
>CAUYPK010003697.1:0-45338 GCA_963574355.1 Loris lydekkerianus | reverse complement strand
TCCTGTTCCTGGCCTTGCTGCTCTCTCTCCCTCTCCTCGTCATCTTCCTGTTCCAGCATTGCTGCTCTCTCTCCCTCTCCTCATCGTCTTCCTGTTCCTGGCCTTGCTGCTCTCTCTCCCTTGCCTCGTCGTCTTCCCGTTCCTGGCCTTGCTGCTCTCTCTCCCTCGCCTCGTCGTCTTCCTGTTCCGGCATTGCTGCTCTCTCTCCCTCTCCTCATCGTCTTCCTGTTCCTGGCCTTGCTGCTCTCTCTCCCTCGCCTCATCGTCTTCCTGTTCCTGGCCTTGCTGCTCTCCCTCTCTTCCCGTTCTGGCCTTGCTGCTCTCTCTCCTTCGCCTACTCCTAGTTGACTAATTTTAGGGTAGGTTTCTGTCTTAGCAGACAAAATAGTTATTTGTTCACATGATAAACTTTTTAGGGCATGAGAAAATAGATGAATGTATATATGGAATTAAATACAGATGAAGTCTTTTAAAGACTTTTTTTTTTTTTTTTTTTTACTATTTTCCTTTTTCTTTACAGGATCTCCACGTTGTGCCCAATCTCTCTTGAAGATTACCAGCACACATTCATTTAGGTTCTTTTTTATCCATCATGTCCATTTTCATAGTAAAACTAATAAACTCCAGGAGTACTACAATGTAAAATGGTCCGTTGGGATTTTCTCCTCTAGTACGCTCTCATTCAGAATGTTCTGCTCATCAAATTCATATTGGATTTTCACTTTAGCTCATTATTTCCATTACTTGGCCATTAGCTTTTGTTAAACTATAATCATCCAGAAGCACTCCAGCAGTGCACAAATATTAAGTCTTCATTACCATGTGTTCAATTTCCTATGCTTTTTGTGGACAGAGACAATATTGGCTAAAATGAAAATGCATAGTTTGGGGTCAAGGTACATTTTGTTTCCTTTCCACCAACACATATGGAGACTATTACTGAACCCCAAAGAAGATGTGTCTATAGAATATGCCATATACGTCTGAAAATTATTCAGATATTGAAATTTCAAAGTAGCGTAAGGACCAGTTTTCATTTCAAGGCAGAGGAAGGCCCTGGTTATGAAGAGAATGGACTGAATTTCTAGTTGGGTGCTTAAGAACTCCTGCGTCCAAACAAGTAAAAATTATCCTATGGAGGAGTTACAGAATAATTTTCCTTTTATGGGTCTATAATCTAAGCAAAGGCTTGTCCAAAATCCCTTACAATAGTCTCCTGCTCACCAAAGGAGCTTTAGAATGGCAAAGTTTTCAACTTATTCATTTAACAGACATAGAAAATTGCACTTCAAGTACCCATTAGCTGACTCCTAGTGGGAATTCATGTTGTGTTTATTAGGCAACAATGATCAAGCTCACACAGTGACTTACAGACATATGGAAAAATATATTCTCAGGAAGTGCCCTAAAGGGCGCTGTGACTGGGGGGAAGGTGGGAGCTTCTCCTTCTAAGGGAGAAGAGCAATTTGGAGGTGTAACTAGGGTCTTGTTTCTTTCTTTGTTTCCACCTACATGCTGAGTTTGCTAATGAACAAGCTGTGTTGTTGTTTCCTCTGTGTCATTGTATTTTACATATTAAGAACATAAAGCAATATAGATCCTGGTATCTTAGTTACCATCAGTCTCTAAGAAATTGTATGGTGAGGGGAAATAAGCATTCATGTTAAAGATATATCACATTTGATTTCCTTTGTAAATTAAAAATCTATGTTTTCAAAGGAAATAAAATGATGGAAATGACATTATCAAAAAAAAAAAAGGTTGATAACTGACATCAACTACTACTTAGAATATAAGGTGTATTATCACTCAGGGATGGCAAATTGCCATTCTGTAGGGATACTGAGCTGACGGAGACGAGGGGGAATGGGCTTCCATCCATCAAGATGGGACATGATTTCTTGAGTTCAATGAAAACAAGGCTCTGCTTAGTTCAGCTTCCTTGCTTTTTCGTTAGAATGCTAAGAAAAACACAAAAGAAAAAAAGTGCAGAGTCGTAGCTGCAGTGGAGATTAATGAAATAAATGAACAAACTCTTGACTTCCAGGAGGAGTAACTCTTTCTACAGAAAGGAGCTAAGTTAAGAAATGACCAACAGCTCATTGAAGCCAAAATCTCTGAAACTACAACAAAGTCAAGATAAGAAGCCAGCAGAGAGAATCTTCCACTAACCTCTATTTTATTCCCATGCTGCTAAATTCAGAAATTGGGCTGGCTTGCAGTCCTCAACCACAGGGACCGTCACTCTTTAAGACATCAAAATGCTACTGTCTCTACTCCATTCCATCCACACAATCCCTTTTGGAGATTGGGCCTCCAGCAATGGAATTTTAGGATTAGAACTGGTTAATAAATTATGTCAATAAATAGTGATATAAATGAACAATACTGGATTCCAAGGTTTTTGGAAATTATATAATTCCATTTACTGCTTCTAGCAAAAGAACTACTGTTTCAAATTTTCCAGGAGTAACTTTACCTCTACATACTCATAAGGATAAAAATCAACAAATATCTCATCTCACTCTAGTTGAGCTGCACTAGGCCTTAGTTGACTCTGAACATTTGACTAGGAGCTGTGTGCCTGACTGTCCTCCAGGTCAGTATCTGAAGAGTAGACACTGGGGCCATGAGAGAAATAGTGAAGGAAATAAGTGAAACTAGAGCATTGCCAATACAAGCACGAGAAAGTTTAAAGCACAGACATACATCATTACGCAGAACGGTTAAAACTTAGTCATAAATATGGTAACAAGATGTCAAAGAAATGTAAAACAATAGTTGTCAATCACAGATAAAATACAAAAATGCAATAACTATATATGTATATGAAGATATATGCATGTGTGTATATAAAAAAAAATAATAAATGTTAGGGCTCCCAAAACAAAAAACATTCCAAATCATGGTGACAATATAAATAAGCACAGTCATAATCCAAATAGAAAAAGTAAAAAAAATATGGTAACAAAAATTAGAAAAAAATATACATATGGAACAATGTGGGGTTTTTTTTAACATATTTTTGATAAGTGAGAACAATGAAAAAATTATAAAGATATAATTGAATGTGGGACAAATTTCATGCAGGCACACAAATACTTACATCAAAATACTTGAAGTATGGGGATGGGACACAATTATGGGAGGGAATTTACTTAACAAATGTAATCAGTATAACCTGGTTCTTTGTACCCTCAAGGAATCCCCAACTATTAAAAAAAAATGAAAATGAAAAATACAAGAAGTAACTGCAGCTACTTTTTTGCATGTTATCTCTAAGAGGTGGATTATGGGTAATTTTAATCCCATTTTTATGTTCCTCTATTTTACAGACTGGATATAATTATTATATGCTATGTTTATGAAGAAAGATAAGGTAAACGCTGAATGTTTATAGGGGAAACTTCCTTAAGAAAGTTAAAGTGTCATAGATTTCTAATAATACAATTCAAATATTTCAGGTAGTTTCCATATTATCTGAACCCATAAAAAGGGAAAGAGAGCACATATTCATTTATTCTGTTGCTATATTTTTTTACACATAGAGAAACTTTTTGGCTTTGAAAACAATTCAAAACACACCCTTCTCTTAATCTACCATTCCTTCAACCAACAGACTCATTGAACAGGCTTTCAATGAGCAGAGAATGAGATTTTCCAATGGTTAAGCCTTCTAACCCTTCTCATTCTGGTTCTTCCCTCCCCCTCTTCCCTGTTCCCCTTTTCCTCTTCAAAAGGAAAAACCTTTGATCTATCCTGTCTCCAAACTACAAAGAACATTCACAATCATCCAAAGCAGGTCCTGTGTTTTCTCCTGAAGCAGCCTGGACCCACCTTGTCTCTCCTCCCTCTTTGCAGCATGGTTGTCGTCCTCAATAACGTTGACATCCTACTCAAAGGAAAGGATTATCTCTTTAGGCTTTCTCAGCAGTGGAAATTCTCACATAGATATAATTGTCAGGAAGCTGTAGATGACAGGAAGTAAATGACTTCAGTCAACTTCTAACTTACCTCTCGTGTACCGGTTTATAAATTTGTAAGTTATACATGGTTATCTTGGATATACGGATTTTGAAATTTAACCTTAAAGGAATTAAACAACTTACTCAAAGTCATCTATTGCAAAACTGAGCTTTAAAACTAAGTCTGGGCCACAACATAATCCTAGCACTTTGGGAGGCCAAGGCAGGAGGCTCACTAGAGGCCAGGAGTTAGAGGTGAGCTGTGAGCTACAATGGTGCCACCTTGTCACTCTAGCCCAAGGGACAGAGCAAGGCAAAAACAACCAAGTCTGGTCATGATTCTATGATAATCCTAGCAATCAAATGATTTAGCAGCGATGCTGCGTTTTTCTCCACATGGAGATTGCTATGAGTGTCTACAGTTCTGATAAGGATTCAGCTTCTCATTTGAATACTAAGCTTCATGGGCAATTACCACACACACATACGCACATGCACACCCCTCACAAATGTGCAGAAGATTCTCCAAATAAAGAACTTAATTTCAATCTAATTTTCTTTTCTATATAAGTAGTGGAGCCAGAATTCAAACTTGAGAGATGCAATGGCCACAGTTTTGTCCTGCCTTTATTTTTTTCTTTCTTCATCTTAATTTATGGGAAGCTAGAGCACAGCAGGGCTGATTGTTGACCTACTTGTAAGAGATTCTGTCTTCTCACAGAAACACTGATCAATGAGTTAGATATTGAAAACAAAGTAATCTTTTAAATGTTGGGTTCAGGATACTTCTGGGTTGTGCCTTTGTGTTGTTGTAGATCAATATTGTTTTGACAGGGATCCTGCGTTTCTAAACTTGATTTCTCTCAGAGAATGAATAGCTGAAAATAATTCATATTGTTAAATAACAATGGGCGCACACTATGAGAAAAATGAGAAAAAAAGCTCAAATTCTGGGCAGCGCTTGTGGCTCAAAGGAGTAGGGTGCTGGCCCCATATGCTAGAGGTGGTGGGTTCAAACGCAGCCCAGCCAAAAACTGCAAAAAAATAACAAAACAAAAAACCCCTCAAATTTTCAAGTAATTCCATTTCTAACAATATGTTTATATAACATAACAATGCTCACAAATCTTCAAATCAGTGACACCCACTTAAACACAGAACACCAGAAGCCTTGCACTTCCGGAAGCCTCACACTTTTTGTTCTTCGTATTTCCCAAAGTTATGCTCACAGACAACCTAGAGTTCTCTCTCTAAAGTTCTCCACACCTTTTCTTCCCTGATCTCACCACTGGTTTATTTCTTATTTCCACTTTTTTCCTTAATTATTAAATACAACAAAACAGGCCTCAACTCCCCACAGGAGGTAACACAGAGGAATCCAGTTAATTTAAGCTATAAATGGCAACAAAATTATTCTGGCTCTGTTGTACTATAAGCACCTCCAGTTTGTGGCTTTACATCTCTAGCTAATTACCAGTTTCACAAACAGTTCATAAATTCTACTTCTAACCATGGTTCATTTACCCCAGTTACTATAAATGGCTGCCCAAGTTGCCTGCTTGTACTCTCCACATAGGCACAACGTGAGCAAGTCATTAATTGCTTCAAGGCTTTTCTTTTCTAAAAGCCCCCCAGACTACAACTTTCAGCTGAGTTTGTCCTTTAATACAAACAGCATCTAAAATTCTTGGGAACTGAAGCATCTAAGTACTCCTGCTCTGACTGATCCTGCTACCTCCCCAAGTGACTTTTCAGTGAATATAAAATAGTGAGGAGAGAGGATACTGCGGATGTTAAGAAACAAAGTATTGTATGGCAGAGATTTTTAACTTCTGAGAATTACATAGTCACTTCCTTTCAGTTTTTGCATAAATCATAATCTAATTCCATTTGATTCATAATGAGAATTAGCTTGTTACAAATTAAAACATGGATGCAACGATAGGTAACCTTGAACAATGAAAACAACCTGCAGATCATTTCCATAAAAGAAAAGCTAAACAAATGTTATTATTAGCATGCCTACTTCTCTGGACTGTAATAACAGAGTTATGAAAAGATAGACAGGCAGATGATAAAATATGTATACATTTTAGGACGGTCACTATGTTCTTAGCAGAATCTAGCAGTTGCAGGGTACCAGCCTAGTTTTCTTCCTGTCAATTTCTAATTGCAAATGGTGTCTCCATTTGTTTTACCTTGTATGAGGGAGAAAAAACATTTTCTATCCTCTGTAGTTTGGATAACTGAGTTGGTGAAATCAACTGACGGCAGGCAGATCAACAGGAGTAAAAGCATGTAGAAACAGAACCTGCCTGGGGAGAAAAGCATGTGCCCAACAGCCCAGTGAACTGCCGCATGTTCTGTTTGTTTTGTTTTGCTGAGAGGCTCTCACGCTGTGGCCCAGGGTAGAGTGCTACGGCATCATCATAGTTCACTGCAGCCTCAGACTCCCGGATTCAAGGGATCCTCCCGCATCAGCCTTCAAAGTAGCTGCAACTACAGGCACCTGCCTGGCTATTTTTTTTTTTTTTCTATTTTTTTGAAGAATCAAAGGTGGGAGGATCCCTTGAGCTCAGGAGTTCAAGGAATATAGAAGCTTTTATACTTTTTTCATAGGGACAGGAGCAATGAGACGTAGGGGACCATAAATCATCTGGGGGAGAGAACAAATGGGCCCAAAGAACAGGTGCTGGTAGCAAAGTTTGGGTGTGGTGTGAACCTCTGGTGTTTTTTCCCATAAAATGAGTCAATCTCTCTAAGGATGTGATCCTCCGGGGAGGAGATCTAAGACAACTGAATTCTTTCTGAAGAATCTGGTCTCTGGAAATACAGAAAAAGACTTTTCCAGCAGCTGCTGATCTAGAATGCCTTCAATTTACAGTAATCAGCACTCCAGGGTTTCAAAACGTGGGGTGGCGTTCCCTGTACCCCTTCACCCTCGTGCCACATACACGAGATCTAGGTATAGTGACATCTAGTTCAACTTATTTCAGGGAAGACAAAATGTCTTCACATATATGCCAATCTGTACCAAGATAAGTAAGAGAGAATCTTAGCCCCTGAAGAAACATCTGTCTCATGGGGAATAACACTAGAATGGAAACTGTTAACATAGGATAGAACAACTGCCCCATTAAGGTAATAACAACAATGGCTGCCACTGCCAAGCACGGAGTATTTTATATATGTATTCCTTCATCGCGCTCCTCAAAATAAGATATCATAGAGGAAACAGAATTATCCCTGTTGGAGGTATGGTGATTAAGTTAGTTAGATTGCCTATGGGCACATCCACAGCAAGTTACAGAGCCCGAGTCCAGAACCAGCCCTCACCTGAGAATTCAGGGAGGAGAAAACAAAATCCAGGTGGAACACGAAATTCTTGGATGAGTTGCCACTTGATACGTTCTTTGAACAGGATTTAAATATGTAGATGTTGTGGGGCCTCAGGCAGCCACTTGCAAACTTTTCCCCTTCCCCTTCTACTGTCCTCTTCCTAAGACCTGGCTAGCTGACCCCCTGAGAAGTTCACACCGAAAGACCCTAACTTTCCAGGCAATCGTGGAATGTGCCCACCCCTTAGGGCCCATGCAAAAGAGGCCTCTAACTGCTCCCGGGGCACAGATGTCATCCTTGCACTGTCCAGGCAGGTCACCCTCGATAAACTGGCCTGAATATCTCCACTGTGGCCTCATCTCTGGGCACCATCATTTACACCTTTCAGTAGAGAGAGAACGTATTTTAGGAAGATTGTTCAGAGTTTGTGAAAGCGGTCGTGAATCCAGGACACTTTGAGGACAGTATTATTTGGCCAGTGCCACTTTTTGTTGCTAGAAAGCAGTACCTGCGACTGGGTAGTTTATAAAGTAACTTTATTTGGTTCACTGTTCTGCAGGCTGTGCGGGAGGCCCGGTAGCAGAAACTGCGGTGAAGCTTCAGGCCGCTGCACATGGGGAAGGTGAAAGCAAGCGGCTGTGGACAGCCTAAGGGATGGTAGGCTCTTTTTTTTTTTTTTTTTTATTAAATCATAGCTGTGTACATTGATATGATCATGGGGCATCCTACACTAGCTTCATAGACCGTTTGACACATTTTCATCACAATGGTTAACATAGCCTTCCTGGCACAGCATGGTATTGGCACAAAAACAGAAGTAGATGTCTGGTAGGCTCTTTTGACAACTGGAGCTCTCTTGGGAGCTAGGGCAGTGAGGACTCATTACCAAGAGATCTGCCCCAACCACCCACCTCCTAGCCCCACCTCCAACCCTGGGGGTCGACTGTCAACAGGAGATTTGGAGGGGTCAGATACTCAAACCATAACAATGTTTTATATTTTGTGTAAAAATGAGAAATAAACTGAAATGATTGCGAACCTGAGGACAAATTGAGAAGAACTTGGAATGGCAGGTTGAGTTTATGCGAACCTTAGTAGCCAAAGAATTTACATTTATTATATTTATATTTGCTTTGGAGTCTCATCTACTTTTATTATTCACTGCTTTAAATATCTTCACGTTTCCTTTCATAGGAAAGTGAAATGCATACTACGGCAATCTCCCAAAAAGAAAAGAAGTAAAGTGATGAGTTAAAATGTAAAATATGGAAATATTATTTGCATGTTTTGACTTCAGCAGTGTGCTGGTAAGATGTTGAGAGGAAGCTGGAAGCTGGACACTGGGCTTACCCTGCAGGTAGGCTCTGCAGGAGGTTGACTTTTGCCTTGAGAGAATTCCCTAAACACACTGACAGTAACCATTGTTTTCTTTACACATCACTGGGCATGGAATGGAGCAGAGGAAGTCCAGAGAATGCATCTTTTAGAAGTGGGCAGCACAAAGGCTGAACAGCCCAATGGTAAACTGGAAATAAATGAATCAACTCCCAGAGAACCCTAAGTTTATCTGCTTCCAGTCTTAGCTGGGGGAACCCTCTGCTTAGGTGCCCACAGGCCAACTGGAAAAACTCTAATCCGTACTACCTGGGTGTCCATGAAAGGTCACTCACTTAGCAATGTAGTTAAGATAGTGTTAAACAAGAAGTGACCTTAAGCTCTCAGCACTTGAGATACAACCAAGAATTGAAAAGCAATTAAAGCATTAATATGTAGGAGAAGAGAAACAAAATTTCCCACATGAAATAATATTTTTTAATCCCACAAGACTAGAAAAATAATCAAAAACTTGAAAATAATAACATGAGGGTGTATTTGGAATTAAAGTGTTATAAGATCTTTTATTTGGAACAATATATTATAATTAATTGTATATATTAATTCAACATATTGAATATGTTAATTATATTATTGATTAACGTATTAATAATTTTAGAAGTTGCCAAGTTTAAGCCTCTTAAATTTCTAGTGCAATTAATAAAAAATTGAAATAAAGTATGCTGTTTTCAAACTAGTTAAAAAAATGAATCTCAATAGTTTGCTATTAATATTGGCTATTAAAACTTTCACACTTCCACAAAAAATACTCAAGGGCCAGGTGCCTGCACTGGAAGGTTCTACCAGAATCAAAATAAATTCTTCCAATCTTATGCAGCTGTTTCACAGTATAGAAAAGAGGAAAAATAACCTTAATAAGTAAATTTGATGAGAAGAACATGAGCCAGTCTCTCTCGTGAGCAAAGGTGTAAAAATTCTAAAAAATATTTATGAACATGTGTAGAACTCAACAAAATTCAGAAAAGATATTCCATAACTAAGTTGTATTTCCCATAGGAAGTCAAGTTTGTTTAACATAGAAAAATCAATTAAAATAATTTACTACATTATAGATTAAATAAGAAAAATTGTAAGGTCATCACCAAGCATTCAATAAAATATAACATGTATAACTTTTAAAATACATTGCCCATTGACCCACAAATGAATTAATAAATTGTGGTATATTTATACCATGAACTATTATGCAGGCTTAATAAAAGATGGAGACTTTACCTCTTTCATGTTTACATGGATGGAGCTGGAACATACTCTTCTTAGCAAAGTATCTCAATAATGAAAGAAAAAGTATCCGATGTATCAGCTCTACTATGAAACCAATAGTTAAGCACCCACACTTCCATATGAAAGCTATAACCCAACTATAGCCCAAGATGAAGGGGGAAGGGGAGTGCAGGGGAGGATGGGTAGAGAGGGGGTAATTGGTCGGACCACACCTATGGTGCATTTTACAAGGGTACATGTCAAATCTACTAAGTGTAGAGTATAAATGTCTTAACACAATAATTAAAGTTCGGTGAAGGCTGTCAACCAGTTTGATGTAAGCATTTCAAATTGTATATAAAATCAGCACATTGCACCCCACAAATGCATTAATGTACACAGCTATGATTTAATTAAAAAAAAAAAAAAATATATATATATATATATATCTTAGCTTGTACAAGAGGGAAAAGGAGCTCCCTGAACTCCAAAAGTTATCTTTAAAATATAAATAATGAACTAAATATAGACTAGATGAATATTACATGTGACCATAGGTCTAAGCCAATACAAGAAGACAAACATAGTGCGAGAATTGGGAAGGAAAACACAACTTTCCTTTTGAGCAAAAGATGTAATTGTTTATTCAGAAAGCCAAAAATAATCTACAGAAAAAAGTATTTGAATTGTTTGCAAAGCTTAATTAGGTGTCTAAATAAAAAAGAAGCAAAAACAAATTTGCATGTCCATACCCCAAAATAAATTATTTACAGTAGTATGAAAAAGATTACTTCTGAATGGGAGGGCATGGAATTGTTCAGGGAGAGAAAAATAGCATGGTTCTGGGAATGCAGAAATGTTATAATTTAAAATTCTACATGTAGTTAAAATATATAGTTAAATGTATCCATGAATGAGAATTCTCCCTAACTGGACTACCCCCAGGGTCCCCATCTTTCATAAGCTACCTTCTTAGTCCCTCTTTTCTTTACTGATGTCAGAGGAACATTTTAAAATCTATTTTCTCAAAAAGGGTTTTTGAAAGAAACTCCTGTAGACTACATGCATGGAAGCAACAAATGGCCAAGGGTTGGAATTTTCCAATAGCAATTTAGAGATCTTTGTCCACTTCATCGTGGGCACGCTGACAATGTCACTGGCTTGACACAACTAATAATAACTAAACACCCACTGTGTGCCAGGCTGTATTATTCGATTAGTCTACAGACGTTCCTTCCTTTAAAGGTGTTTTCTGTGTTTTGCGGAGTGTGTGTGTGTATGCGGGTGTACATATAGATGAGCACGAACAGGATAATGGCAGGCTGTGAAAATGTCTGCAGGTAGACATGATTACGGCAGTGTTTGTGCCTTTCTAGAAAAATATATAGAATGTTTATGGTTTATCTATTGTATTTTTGTGTCCTATACCACTGGCTCCTCTGTTGGAATGCATCATTTTATATATGCATATTTTAAAGATTTTCTTTAAACGTTTGTTCTAAAATACTGGTTGTAATATATACTTTAAAAATTCACTAAAACAAAACAAAACAAAAAACAAGAAATACTTAAAATAGTATTTAGGAAATGTTTGGCCTCCCAATTCATGATACTTACTGGTAAGCAAAAGAATCAGAAAAAATTTTATTTGTCCCTTTGCAACATGTTTGATTGGACTCCAATGTTTTCATTATAATTGGTATGTGTTGATATAATCATTATCAACGATTCAAAAAAAAGAACAAAGATAAGTGAGTATCACTGTTAACTAGCTGTGTGATTTGAGTAATATTAATAACCAACAGTGTTTATTGCAGGCTTAACAAGAGGACATGAAAACATGAAAGCATTGCACATATTAACTCATTTAATCACACAGAATTTATTTTTAGATTGCTCCATTTTTCAGACAAAGGAACTGAGCCATGGAAGGTGGAATAATTTGACCATAGTTGCACAGTTGGTAAGCAGGGTGGCAGATCCACATTTAGGAACTCTGGCCCTGGCCTTTGCTTTTAAGCACTAAAGCACATACTCAACTTGCCTAACTGTCTTTCTGAGCCTCAATTTTCTCATTTTTGAAATAAAGGCAATGATAACTAAATCAGAGGATTTGGGTGAGACTCTGAGGTTTGACGTATGGTCTTATGCAGCTTTTACCCTATGAGTGAGTCTCAGCAAGTAGCACCCAAGCCTCCTACTTAACAATATCACTAAAACATGGTAGTCATTTTGACGTAGGCTAAGAGCCATTTCTCTGCTGGAAAGAGAGGGGCTTTCGTATTTTATCTTTAAATTTCGTTTTTAAAAAAGGAGGTAAAACTTGACCCACTTTTTTGTCTCTCTTTCCTTTTGTCTTTCTTTCCTCCCTCCCTCTCTCTCTTCCCAGTCTGTCCTTCCTCCTTTGTTTCTTTTCTTTCTTTCCTAAACAATAGAAATTTATTTCTCACAGTTCTAGAGACTGAGAAGTTGAAAATCAAGGCACCAGCAGATTCAGTGTCTGGTGAGGGCTCACTCGGGTTGGAACACAGTACTTTTTCGCTGTGTCCTTATATGGTACAAAGCTCATTTAGTTTTTCTTTAATATCTATCATTTAGTTTTATTCTGTGCACAGCTAGTCATTAATCATTTTATAACACAGAAATAAAACCTTTCAAACTGCTCGAAGCTCCCTTAGTTCCCCAGCTTCCCATGTAACCCACACCACTGTATCCAGCCTGTCCCCTAACACCTGCCAAATGGCCTCTGCAGCCCGTCTTGCCCCCTTCGCATTCTCTGGTCAGCAACCAGAGTTTACTTTTAAAACATAACTTGTATCAAATCAATTTACTTTATGAAGCTGTCCAATGACTTCCCTGGTATTTAAAATAAAATTACAACTCCATCCGATGACATGTGGGACGTGTAAGAGCTGCCTGCTGCCTCTGTCTTTCCCCTTGTCCCAGTCCCTCCTGGACTCCCGCTCACTAAGGTCCAGTCCCACCATCCTTCTCCCCATTCTCTGCCAAAGCAGACTCACTCCTGCCTCAGGGCAAACCACTACTCCATGCTTCATCTTGAAGCAGGTGTCACAGGCATTCCTGAGCCTCTGTCTGTCAGAACACCCACATCCCAGTCACTCCTTCCCCACTACCTCATCCACGTCCTTAGGCACTCATCACATTCTTCAGTGGCCCTGGGTGTCGCTGTGACTCAATCACTATCTCTTTCTCCAACAGAATCTCCATGAGGTGGGGGCTTTGTCTGCCTGCCCATCAGTGGCCCCAGAGCTGGGCTGATGCTCTGCACATGGTTGAAGCTAAAAAAAATCCCTTTAAGAGAACTTGTGGGAACAACACATGTGCACAAACCCAAGACTCAGCCTCCAGAGGTGCACATGGATAGATGGGGACCCTTCAAGCTAAATTGTTAAGGGTATTATGAGGTCTGGAGAACACACCCTCCTATGCCAGTCTGCATTTCTTTTATAAAAGATGTTGCAGTAAAAGAAGCGCTATTATTATGATGACTCTTATATTATTCACATAAAGACTGAAGCTTCTCCATTATTATATATGGTTAAATTAAAATAGCATTGAATTCAATCAGAAAATTATGAGCAAAAGCAGGGTAAGTTCCTTTTATTTATTTTAGGAATATTAACTAAGCTGAGTTGGATTTTCAGGAGAGCTTCTTTCATGCTATTAAGAGTGTAAATTCTGATTCTCTGGTCAACTGAATTTTCAGAACTATCACCAAATTTAAAGGAAATAGCTGTGAGGGGTTAAGTTTTCTCATCTTTACTTCATTTACCCAGGGAAGCATCTGCAAAGCCTCTGTGGGTGGTTTAAATGCTAAATATTCAGCACAGCAGCCTTGGAAGCAAACACCCAGCTGTATTTAAGGCCTGCATTTTCTGGTGAATGTGTCTCCAGGGCTGTACCTTTCTGGTGCCCAGACTTTTAAGCACCACCCATATTAAGCACAAATCAGAACAGTTTTCACAAACCACTTAATGCTGTTTAAAACCCACAAGTAAATCATTTTAACTAAACCCTTTGAAATAGCTGTGCTCTCCAAACTGTCCCTATCTGGTTTTAAACACTATTATAAAATAGTTTTAAAAATTTAGAGGGCGGCATACCACATTAAAGCCGTTATATCTGTATAAATCATGTGTGTGGAATGGAACTTTGTTCTTCCCCCATACTGAGATCAATGCTTAAAATTTTATGTCCTTGTCCTCCTTGTGTGTGCCTGTGTGCAGGGAGGAGGTGACAGGCTGGGGCAGGACGCGTGCTCCTGTGCACCTGGCTTCAATGCAGTGACTTCCAATTTCCTTTCTCTTGAACTTGGTTAAGAGCCCTGACGCTTACAATGACATGAAACAAGATATGCTGTTTAACACACAGGCTATGAATGGCATCATTTCTGGGTTTCTGAGACCCCTACTCTACCTGGGTCCCTCTCCTGGCCTCATGCCTACTTTGTGGATCGTGTATATGCATATGAGCCTCTTCAGCACCGACACACAGCAGCTGCCTCTGCTCCCTCCATGGTGTCTTAATCAGCCACACTGTTTACCCAGACCCCAAGGTGACCTATGGGACAACACTAAAGGCTCCTTCCTTGCCCTTGTTCAGGACCCCAGATTGGGCTAAGCTGCCCTGTCTCCTCTCACGTGCTCTTTAGACTGTAGCTTGGGTTTGTTGATCACTTATTGAAGATGCAAGTTTTTATGTGCACACCTCTCCTTAATTGATGACCCTATGAAAGTAGATATAATAAAGCAAGTCAGGCTTTTCTAATTTGTTTTTTTTTTTTTTTTTTTTTTTTTAAATTATTGCTCAGCAACATTAGCTCAAAAACCTTTTTGCCAAAGTGGCTCAGTTGTAAGAATTACACAATGGATCTTGTCAGGAATGTAAGTATCCAGGCCCCTTTCCCTTTCCCCTACTTTAGAAAAGTCTAATGTAGCAGACCTGGGGGTAATCCCCGGGATCTACAATGTTGTAGATCTGGGGAAAATCCCCATGATCAAGAATGTGGTAGATCTGGATGGATCCTCATGACCTATAATGTGTAGATTTGGGGGGATCCCAAGGACCTAGAATGTAGTAGGTCTGGGTGGATCCCCATCATCTAGAATGTGGTAGATCTGTGGAGATCCCTATGATCTAAAATGTGGTAGATCTGTGTTGATCCCCATGGTCTAGAATGTGGTATATCTAGGTGGATCCTTGTGACCTAGAATGTAGTAGATCTGGGGGAATCCCCATGATCTAGAATGTAGTAGAGCTGTAGTGATCTCCATGATCTAGAATGTGATAGATCTGGGTAGATTCCCATGATCTAGAATGTGGTAGATCTGTAGAGATCTCTGTGATCTAGAATGTGGTAGATCTGGGTTGATCCCCGTGATCTAGAATGTGGTAGATCTGGAGGGATCCCAATGATCTATCACTGCCCAGGTCATTCTCTTGAGCAGGCCAATGTAGCAAATACATATGTTTAGAATTAACATTTTCCTTCATGGTGGACTGGAGAGAGTGTCACTGTCCATATTTGTATCAGTTGAACTCCAGTTACTCAGTTTATTCATAACTTGTATCAGGTTCTTTTGTGTATAGGAAACCAGACATATTTAGGTTTTCTTATGAGGACTAATAGTATGGTCATGTATGACAATGAGAAACGCAGGAATCACTTACGTAAAAAAAAAAAAAAAAAAAAAAAAAATGAGATCCAGGTCCAGGTCTCTGGGAGACTGGACTGGATGTTGCCCTGGATCTGTTCGGTCAAATATCATACCAGCTGTGCTCTATAGACCTCGCTCCAGGGAGCTCCCACTGGCTGGAATCTTCCTCCTCCTCCACCTCTATGCTGTGTCTGCTTCTCCTCCTGACCCAGACTGGATGACGACTCTCAAGTCACGCCCATGATGCTGGGTGTTTAGCTTTAATCAAGTCTTTCTGCCCCTCCCACACTGGTTGCATAAATAACTTCTGACTTGAATTGGCATTTTCAAGTCTCTGATAGTTTCTCACTATTCTTGATTTTTAAAGAATGTGTCTATTTTTAAACATTTTAAGACTTAAACCTTTAATTTTATCAAATGTATCAAATTATAATTATCAAATAATCAAATAATGAAGTCATTCTCCTGATCACTGCAGTAAAGATGTGGTATGTTTTGGGAGAAGGAGGGAGGAGTGGTGTGGTTTTCTATGTCCTGAGCACCTCTCTTCTAAATGGGACCTTTCAGGCCTGTTTTATGACCTACACCAATGACACAGAGAGAGAAAGAAACAAAGAAAGAGAGAGAAAGGAGAGGAGAAAAGAGGAAGTGGGGGAGGAAGTAAAGGAAGAAAGAAAGAAAAGAATTAAAAGAGAAAAAACTCTTCATCGCTATTCACTTTCAGGTTTGGGGAAAGTGATAACATAACTTTACAAAGGAATTTGTTGCTCACTTCACATAAATAGAAATATTAGTATAAGCCAAGACTTTATTTGAAAGTCAACATTTAAAAAAAATCTCTTTTGACAAATATATTTTAAAAATAGTTAAGCTAAGCAAATTATAAAGCACTTGCCTTCCAGTGATCATAATATTTTGGGGAAGTGTACCTGTTATACCATGATTTCTCCACTTTGCCTATTAGATGAGGATTTTCCACTAGAAAATAATAAGCTAAAAGCACATAGAATAAAAATTATATTCTAACCCAGAGAATAGATATAATTTTTTTTCTGAAATTACAAAGTATATTAGTTTACACTGAGTTGCCAACAAAGACCTAGAATATATTTTTTGGTAAAAGGAACTAGAAGTCTGGATATAATTGTCCTTTGCCTATTAAGAATTCACAGCGTGTCTGGAACCACCCAGTTCTCACCCACGCTTAGCTTCCTGGTGTCGAGGCACACGTGACCCCGGCAGCCCAGTGCACAGCACAGTTGATATTCACGCCACATAAGCCTGTGTAATGAGCACGGTGAATTCTGCGTAGTTATTTACAGATTTGTCTCTTATTTAAAGTAAATTGACTTTGCAGAAAAAGGCTTTATTTGAACATCATAGGAAAGTACGTTTTCATACGTCTGATCATACGTTTTTAGCCCACATGCCCCCAATCAGTAATTTAGTCTCAACGTCTACATAATAAGACTTAGGCACAGTCTACATATAATCCTTTGCGTTTTAAACTACTCAGCTTATTTCTGATGGGTTCTCAAGCCTGCAAGAGAAAGCAAAAGCAGAGCATACTACCCCCCATCAGTGTTTATCTGCCTGTGCCTTTCGTGATTTATTTAAACATTTCAACAGATATGTCTCCTTTTTTTTTGTTGTTGTTGTTGTTGATACAGTCTGTCTTTATCTCTAGGCATAATATCCATTTTAAAACTTCTATCAAAACTGTTCCACTCCCCACTCAAGAGAAAGGGATTCAGCATATCTGCTGGGGGGGGGGAGTACAGGCTCCAACACACCTGGGCCCATTATTGGTAGACCAGGCTGATGTGGTGGGGGGGCCATGTGTGCAGGTTGACGTGGGGGGGCCACTTTTGTGGGCTAACGTGGTGGGTGGGCCATGTGTGTGGTCTGGCCTGGTGGGCGGCCATGTGTGTGGGCAGGCGCCTGTTCAGGCTGACGTGGTGGGCAGGCCACCGGTTTAGGCTGACGTGTGGGTGGGCCACTTGTGCGGGCTGACGTGGTGGGCGGGCCACGTGTGCGGGCTGACGTGGTGGGCGGGCCACGTGCGCGGGCTGACGTGGTGGGCGGGCCACGTGGGCGGGCTGATGTGGTGGGCGGGCCACCTGTATAGGCACACCCAGTGTCATGCTTGAAGAGTCCCTGCTCAGCTTCACTGTCGCCATATTGACATTATTAATGATTTTTGAATAAGGGTGAATGAATGAGACTCTGTCTCAAACAAAAGAAAGAAACAAAGAAAATGAGGGACAATTTTTTAACTAAATAATAACTGATAAAATTAGTAATGATTAGATATTCTATAAATTCACTTTTTCCTAAGGCACCTTGGTGCAGAAAATACCTTTACAATCCTAAAATACCATAATTCTCTCAATGCCTAGTACTGAGGGAGCAGATGTTATTCAAGATGAAAGGAATTTTAAATATCATTCAGTCCAACTTTTTCATTTTACTAATAATAAAACTCAGGATGTGAGTGTAAAATAATTTTCTTAAATGTATAAACCTGCGTCTCCTAATTTTCAGCCAAGTGTCACTTCCAGAATGTCATGTTTCTCTATATAATGAGAACCAAGGTTATTTTCTATGAGGATAAAAGATAATAAGAAAAAAAAAAAGATTTTCTGGATGCACAGTGTCATTATTCCTATGTGATGGAATGTTAGTGAAAATGGAAAAATACAGAATAAAAGAAGTTATTCCTGGCAACTGACTGAAAGGAGTAGAAATCATAAAAAGCTTGAATGACAAGCAAATGAATAATGTGATGGGATAAATCAAATTTTTACTCTTCTGAGATCAAAAGGAAAGTAGAGTGTGGGGAATGAAAGATGATGTCTGGATTTAACGTTCACTTGGGAATCATTTCAAAATCTTGAGATAAAAGACTCTCTAGAAATAATAAATGTTGTGCTACTTAAATTTTTAGAGACTGAGAGATTCATGCATTGTCGCAAGATGTTATTAAAAACAGCTATTCATTTTTCACGCAATGAGATCAAATGCATGTTCTATATTGGAGGCAAAATTATACTCTTTTGTTATTCCAATGTATTTTCCTTCAATAGCAGGTCAATTGAAATTATGAGTGAATGTAAAAGGACAGAATTGAGCATGGTAAAAGAAGTTTAATTGGGGAGCATTTAAAAAAAAAGTTCTCTATTTATCTCATTGTCAGAATTACCAAGATTCTTTAAGAAGTTGAGCTAAGCTGGAAGGCGAGTCTTTCTGGTCCATTTGCGTTTGCATTTATTTAAGGACAGGGTGACTAGTGTGGGATTTTAAAGCTTATATCCAATTGCCCAGGGACATCTTAACACAAATTATAGCTACTTACAAGCAAAGAAATCATGTGTGTCATGATACTGCAAAGTGAATGCAGTATTATTCATCTTTTGTTCTATTCAAAGGTAACATCAGAGGTAGAGATTACTTACATTAAAGAAGTATAAATATCTATCATTACCCCTGACATGCGGCATATCACAAAATATGAATAAGATTAGATTTCTAAGGATATGATGCTGTGGGGAATAAGGAAGCCCTTTTCTCACTGAGATTTCTATTCCCAACAGACTTTTGCGTTGTGCTATGTTTGTTTGCCTGTTTGTGTTTTAAATTTTTTCTACTTTAAAGTAAGAAATATTAGTCCCAACTCTTGTCCCTACAAGTGTCCTTGCTGAAACATCACTCCTTCATCTCAGATCAAATTCATGCATCTCAGCACCCCTTTACCTTGAATTTAGAAATCCCCTTTTAGATTCCCTTGTTAATATGTAACCAACCACCCCAAAACTTAGTGGCTTCAAATTATATTGTTCAGAAGCTCTTTGGGTCCCAGGATGGTTATTCTCCCGGGCCATCATTTGTCTCAGCTGTGGGCTGAGTCAGCAGTGTCGCTGATCTTGGCTGGTTTCTGTCACATCTGTCATCCCATCTTTCACACTCATCCAGCACTACTAGGTTGACTGAGCCCAGTCATCCACATATTTTATCATTTTCAAGCAAATTAGCCAGGCTTCCTCCCCCGGTGGTGGGCAGGGTTCTAAGCAAGTTAAGTGGAAATCTTACAAGGTCTCTTAAAGCCTAGCCTTGTCCCTTCTGCTGCGTTCCATCATTCAGAGCAAGTCACGGAGCCGGCACAGGTTCAGAGTGGGGAAGATAAAGGAAAGAGTGCAAAGTCGTATCGGGGAAAGGAATGGACACTGACCGGGGGATATTTGCAGCCACTTTGCAAATAATGTGTTACAGACCTGGAAATATTTTTGTTGAAAATTCATTTTACTTACCTTGATTATAGTTAAAATGAAACAAACAAAAAAACAGTGAGGCCCAGCGAAGTCAAGTGACTGGCCCATGTTCATACTGAAAATTAACCTCAGAGTTAAGATTACCAACCATCCTAGTTTTCCCAGAACTATGTCAGTTTTATTCCTGACATAGGACATATTCCTGAAAATTCCTCATTTCAGACAAAGTGGTATGATTTGACATCTTAGGTAAAAAGGAGTGGGATTTCATTACTACAAGTTGAGCTTTTTTTTTTTTTTTTTTTGCAGAACACTAAGATTGGCCTTGACACTTGATCTGTGAGATGGAGTAGCTTCTGGTGTACGATCAAGCTTCCCTCATTACTGCGCTAGACTCTGCTGACATTTGGTTAGCTGGTCTGTTGTTTAGAGTCTACTTTGTTCCAAAAGGGCTTAAGGCACTTTATAAAGAGCTGAACTTCACACAGTGGTAGTTACAGAAGGCTACCCACGTACATTCCTTAAATAGCTGTGCACTTTAATGTTCTTTGAATGTTTATTCTTTCTGGTCTATGTTTAGTGTATTTCTCTTTTTGCCTAGAATGGCCTTGGCTCCTTTTCCTCTCTCTTAAAATCATTCCGTTTACAATTCCCAATTTCCTCCTCTGTGATGTCTCCCCAACCTAACTTATTAATCATTATCTCCTCGCAGCTGCCAGGAGACTTGGCCCAGATTTTGATCATAGTCATTACCGTATTGTTTCTACCAAGCTATCTAATTACATCACTAACTGTGTTTTCACCTTTCATCTCCTTTACTCAACATCTTGCACATTCAGTAGTTACTCAGTAAATTCTTTTGTTGTCTTTGCTGAATAAATAAATGAACAGACTACATGCTCAGGGCCTACTGGACTGTGAGTATTTCCTCTTTCTTCATTTTTTTTGTTTCATTTTAACAATAATCAAGGTAATGAAAATGACTTTTCTAAAAAAAAAAAACCTTTATTGTTTTTCATTCCAGTTATTTCCTTTGTAGGCATTTTCATCTTTTCTCTTGGTATAATTCATGTCTCAAGCAACACCAAACTCTCTTATAATTTACTGTCTTTCTCTGCAGATTCCAAAGCTGGGAAACTAGTGTCAATAATATTGTTTATAACCCAACATAGTGTAAATTCTGCATCAGGATCTGAAGCACATTTGTTTGTGGTCCTGCGTGTAAGGTTATTTCTTTATCCACTTTTCAATCCTGTTCTGACTTACACTTTTCACGGAGTCTGGAAGGACACTGAGCTGTGTGCCCTGGACGCTCTGTGACTGACCTCTCACGGTTTGCTCAGAGAGCTGATGCTCCCATTCCACCTTTACGACCCTTCTCTGGGGGTCGTAAAAAACTTCCCCTCTGGGAAGTTTTCTCTGACCAGCACTTCCCTCTCCCTCTTTAGTTGGTGCTCTACAAACTTTTCTGATAGTATCTATTCTTCTATATTATCATAAAGTATTCAATTATTCATTTTTTCATCCACTATTCTGTAAACTCTTTAAAGCTAGCATCTGTAGACTGTTTGCCTTTGCTGCATCTGGTTCATGTTAGATATCAAAATAATCTTTGTTTCTTTAATTAGTTAATCAAATTAATGAGTCAATAAAAAAACTATTTTAGAGGAAAATGTTATATAAAGAAAAAGTGTTTCTGACTCTCTTGGCTTGTTACCTGCATAATAGCTTTTCCATATTCAGAACAACCTGTTTCGTTCCCAGAATTTGGTTAGCATGTGTAATTGTAAGACTTGGCAGAAAGGAAGAGGAGAGAAAACGTCCAGCTATGGGCTTGATAAATTTTCTACCTAAACTTACAACTTAAATTTAGACATTTTCCTAAAGTAGGTGAGTCTAAACTGTAAAATGGATTTCCTTACTTTGCTTGTGTTAACACTGATAGGATATTTACAAAACATCAAAAAGATGTCATTTCAAGTCCTATAATGAGACGTGGGGTTGGGTTTGGCAGAAGAAAAGAAGGCGATGTTTCCCTAAAATGGAAACAACACAGTGTGTTCCTCAAACAGTGAGGGTGCTAACATGAATAGGCTATCGGATGACATTGGTGATTGAAACCAAGTTGAGAGATCTGAACTTGACATATCAATAGGTATGAGAAGAGAAGCTTATAAAAGGAGCATTTATGAAAGACTAGTCGAAAGAACCAGTGACAGAAAAACACTAACATTAAATAGACCTGATACCTTGAAGTGATAATGGGAGGAGGGAAAATGCCCAAGAAGAATGAGGTGGAAGTAGATATATATTTCTGAGGGGAGGAACAATCCACTTTTCTAGCGTTGTCTCCTGCCCCTCCGCTGTGTAGCTTTTTGGTTTAAATGATACAGAATTTCTTTCTGATGTATTCTTAATGATTCAAATTCTTCTTACCTTCTCCAGCCTGCTAAAAGGACTAACACCTAATGCTTTGATTTTTTGAACTAGGACCAGTTACTTTCTGCCTGCTAAATAGTAATGATAATGAAAATTAAAATGTAAATTGATTAAATGGATGGGGTCTGTTACTTATAAAGAGAGCGTGATTAGAAGGAGTTGCTATATTGAGGTAGAATGTGATGGGTTATTTGGGAGATAGCGGGGGACAGATGGGAGAAAGAACTCCATCTTGAAATATGTGGTCACCAACTAGGGATTTGAAATAGAAGCTCTGGTTAAAGACCAAGACTTAAATACCATTCATTTAGAAGAGAGGCGTGTACACTAACAAGTGCAGAGAGAGTCTGGGGAAATCACCTTTTAGGAATGGATAGATGATGAACAAACAGAAAGGAAATAGAAACGGTGGAATAAGAGAAAGTCCTAAACACATGGTTTTCCAGAGATCAAAGAAAAGAAAATTTCAAAAATATGTGAAAGAAGTAAAACAGTGTCAAATGTAGGGAAAAAGTCAAAATCTCAAGAAAGAATAAATAAGTATCTGTCAAGAATCCAATTACAGGAAACATTTAAAATAGATTTAGTAAAAGACATTACTAAAATGCATATTATGTTGTATATTTTGTTTATTTAGATTATAAATCTTTACTCAGAAAAGGATAGATTTTTAATTAGTGTTGTTAATCCTTGGTCACAGTATATATATTATTTTTCATCTTTCTATATTAACAGCAATCTGAACATCAGCACTAGACCTTATGTATTTGAAGACATGGATTCTTTCTCTAATTAGCTGTGTGGTTTTGAACAAGACATAGAACAAGTGATTCCTCAAGTTTAAAAAAAAAGTTTAAGTTTAAAGGTCATCTTACTCTCACCCAATGTAAGAATTCCCTCTACAACTTCCTTGACAGTTAATTTCACCTTTGTAGATGTCAGTCCCCTTGTGTCTAAAATAATGCACTTGAACTTCCAGCTCTAACTTCTGATGAAAGCAATTAGAAGATGAAGTCACTGAGTCAAGTGCCTTCAACTCATTGTATGTGCCTGCTGTGAGTATTTTAATGTTAGTAAATGCCAAAAATCTATAAGCAAAGACTAATTAGCGTGGGTACCATTCTTAATGCCTTTTATACCTTACTTAACAAAAGAGTGTATTTAAAAAATAATATTTTATTGATACTTCAGTTAGTTGCAAATAAGTCTTTGCCAACTTTCCTCCTGATTTTGCCTAATTCACATTTTACACATGGGCAATTCCTTGGCATGCATCATGTACTAATTTTGCTCTCTGACATCTAGTGATAGGAATTTGAACACTTTATTACATTTTTCTTATTAAAACCAGGGGAAAAAAGCATTCCAAGTGTTTATAGTTCTCTAACCTTGCCTTGATGAGGTGAAGTTTGAGGTAGCTATTTCCTTTTACTTTTTTTTTTTTTTATGTTCTTTTTTAGACAGAGTCTCACTCTTCCACCCTCAGTAGAGTGCTGTGGCATCATCATAGCTCACAGCAACCTCAAACTCTTGAGCTCAAGATATCCTCTTAACTCAACCTCCCGAGTAGCTGGTCTATAGGTGTCCACCATGACTCCTGGCTAGGTTTTTATTTGTTTATTTGTTTGTTTCTCTGTTTTTTCTATTTTTAGTAGAGAGAAGCTCTCACTCTTGCTCAGCCTAGTCTTGAACTCCTGAGCTCAAGGGATCCACCCACCTTGGCCTCCCAGAGTCCTAGGAGCATGAGTATGTTGGGAGGAAAATCTTTAGCCTATGGAGTTATTGAGTATAAGTCAAGTACTGCCTATGTATCAAAAGTATAATTTTTCCCCAAAACTGTAGAGGGTGGTCTAATTACAGTTTCCCTTGGCAGCAACTCCAGGAAACAGTAAAGTCTATAGGAAGTATATAGCAAGTATAAAGAACATATAATAAATTATTAACAGTAGTCATTCCTAGGTGAATGTAACAGCTGAATTTATTAACAGATTAAATATATTAATAGAAAGTTAATCAGTGTTTTCCTCTGAGAAGACTGGCAGGGGGCAGCATTTATGAGTCGGTTGACTCCTCTGTTAGTTGCACATCTCCACCTCCCTATCAGTTTTGTACCTGAGTCCACTACAATTACTCTTTCTAATCAAGAGATCTCTAGTGTTCTATAAACACACGTGCTTCTCTCCCTTTTCACCTATGTAAGTGTTCTTCACATATTTGCACCTAGAATCTTCAAGCTCTATGTCAGCCACAATGAGAGATGCTCTTTCCATCAGGAAACGTGAAGCTGAGAAGGACGGGTGCTGTGGCAGCCATGAAATGAAGGCAGGGCAGCATGTCTTGACTAATTTAGGCAGATTTGCTCCTCATCACAGCTGGAAATGCAGGCTTTGTAATGCCTATTCTGCAATTGAAGAAACTCACAGTGTTAACTTATTCAAAGGGTTGCTTAAACCAAGAGAGTTTCATAACTTCTCTCCCAAGGTTGCTGCTAAGGGGGAGACAGGATTGCAACATGGGGGTCACTGGACTTCAGACCTCTAACTTCTATCACATATCTGTCGTGCAGAGGAACACCTGGGTGTCAGCAGGTGTGTCCAGGAGAGAGGCACAAACTGAGTGAAGCCGAGAAAATATGTAGCACCTGCAGGGCCCAGCACAGAACACTTCATTTGCAAGCAAGTAGCAGATTCTAATCTCTGTGAGATTTTCAGTAAATTAAAGAATGCCCTTGGATGTCCGTCTTCTGAAACCACTTGCACACCCGCATAGCGAGAACACACTCCAAGCAACAGACTTGCTTGTGCATCTCTTCAAAGAGTCGCGCAATGTCTGAAGAGTTCACAGGTGCAAGCCATGACCAGCAAGCAAGGACTCGCTGTAAGAAAATCCCAGACAGCACTGCTGCCGCTGAGGCGCTGCCTCTTCTGGGTCTGCCCTTGAGGAGCGTCTGGGAGCTTGTTCTCTGTGGGACCTGTTCATTCTTCTGTACCTCCTCTGCGTTGTACCCCCCCCCTCCCCCAGGGCTCAGCCTTTTAGACCTCTTAGCCTCTCCATTCACCCTTTAGAGTTCTGATCAATTCAAGACAAAGTCTGTCCAGCCAGGTCTTCTTGTCTCCAGGCTCCAGGCAGCTGCAAATCCTTTTGCTTAAGGATTTGTGCTTAAAGGCTAGTCTTTAAGACAGGCAAAGTCTTCAAAGGGAAACGTCTCTTAGTCAAACCTTTTTTTCCCCCATAATATTAGCATAATTGATGCCCCATTGTGCTAACAGAGTCTGGTTTTTAATGGAACACTAGCTACCATAAGAAGGTAGCCCTCAATAACAGGGTTTATCGTAAATGAACATGATTTCAGCTCCCATAAAGTGCAAACCAGCTTTGCTGATCAGAGGACAGCGCCCCCACCAAGGGCAACCTGGGGATTCAGGCCTCTCTGGGTTGGGCTGCAGACGTCTTTGCATCAAGTCCCTTAGAGAAAAATGGCGTGGGGGGGTTTAATAGACCACACCTGGGATGGCAGCTGTCCCCTAGCCAGTAAAACTGCCAGGAAATCAAAGAATAAAGGCCACTAAAAGGAATGGCATGGTATAAAATCTGTTCTCCCCAGAACATGTCATCTAGCTGACATCCAAGAAGAAGAGAGGTTTGCTAAACAGCTAGACTGCAGGATGCAAAATTTTGCTTCTTTCTAAAAACTTCCCAGAGATTCTTTTTTGGTAGATTTGGGGTATTTTACAATGTGGGAAAGGCAACATGTTGAGAGGACTGAGAGAGGAGAGGGAAAAACACACAAATTGAAGAAATCTCTAACATTACAATGGAAAGCACAACAGTATACATCACAGAACCCCTCCTGTGACGTGAACTTTCAGTGTAAATTGTTCCTTACTGGTGGAGAACCATCATGTAACAGAAGCGAAAGGTTCTGTTACCCCTCTGAAAGCTAAGAATGAAATGAATTTGAAGCATGAGACGGCTATCCAGATTTGGCAAGAATTTGTCTATGATGTCAACTTAAATTGTTTCTGGAGACAAGAGGAAATAACAATAATGGCTTTCCTCTATCCAATAGAAAAATATCATGAGGCGACATGGTATTTATTTAAAATGTTGTGCCCTGCAGGACAATGTGAAACCAAATACCATACTCCTCAGAGAAGTACTTGAAATATCCCATGTTCTATTAATCCCTTCCTTAGCAAGGAGTTTTGGATCACTTCTAAAGAGCAGCCAATTTGAACACATTGTTGACCAGCAATTTTAGGCAGAAACTATCCATGAATTGAAAAGCAATCTCATGTTTTTGTAGTTGGGGGGTTTATTTATGCCTACATCTAAAAATTTAAAAAATAAATTCACCCAGATAGTAGGTTTGGAAGTCGATTTAGTGGATTTGGAATTACTATTTTCTGAACATAGCTTAGACATTAACAAAGTAGGCTAATAATAAACTTAGACTAATAAAAGTATCCCCAAGACCACTTTTCCCTCACTCCTGCCTTGCATGCACCCAGTCACTAAATTAGGGCTTTATTTTCTTCTGCCAGGTACCCTGCAGATTTTAAGGAAAATTAAAGCCCCTAGTGTAAAATATAAGAGTTTCTGACAACTAGTAGATAAATTCTTATTTATTAAAAATAATTTCTATCTTAGCATGAGGTCAATAGACTTAATGAGAAAAATGGTATAAACAATATTAAAATATCGTAATTAGGACAATTCCAGTGAATCCCAGAATGCACTATGTTATAGAATCAAAGGCTTGCTACCAAATGCTGCAACTATAGTTTTCTTTTTTCATTTAATCTAAACATCCCAGTGGTTCCTAAAATCCAGCCAAAGTACAATAGAATCATAAATATTTGGGAACAATACTGACAGCCAATTTTAAGAAGTGAATTAAAGGCTGACTTAAAACAAAATAATTCCACTATATAGATTAGTTGAAGTGTAAAACCCTCATTTGATAGTTGATAACTATACTCCTTTTTCCTGATACTACCACAAATTCATCCATCAACAAATTCTTATCAAAAATGCATGTGTAAAACCATAGAATTTGTAAAATTTAAAGAAAATATTTATTTTCAAACCTTCTCGTGATATGTATAGGTGTGCGCATGCACACACATTTTAACATGTAAGCGTGTGTAGGGGCAGACAGGTATATATGCATGCACGTGTGTATGTATTTAATATCAAATTCTTCACAAGAATAATATAATTTATGGGAAGTAAAATTTACTTTTGCTGAAACCTAGAAGGCTGCATAGGATTTACGTAAAGTAAGAATAATGGAGAAACTGTCCTTATTAAGAAAAGGCCCTAGTTAAAAAAAAAAAAAAAAAAAAAGTTAGTAAAAGCATTCCGAGCAG
Source organism: Loris lydekkerianus (assembly GCA_963574355.1). Classification (NCBI taxonomy): domain Eukaryota; kingdom Metazoa; phylum Chordata; class Mammalia; order Primates; family Lorisidae; genus Loris; species Loris lydekkerianus. Next base: position 17,679 of record CAUYPK010003697.1, on the reverse strand, counting down.
CCTGGCTTGACTAGGGTAGAGGATTTATGTAGAAAGAAAGGAGTGATAGGGTTAGAAAGGAGGTTGGGGTTATACTTGGGGGAATCCTTGAAGGCCAGGCTGAAGATTGCATATGGTCTTATAGAGAAAAAGGAGATATTAGGGTAGGATTTTCAGCATTGTCTGACAAATATTATTGATCTGGGAATGATTTCAATGGGATGAGTGCTAGGAAAAGACATAAAATATAATATTATATATTACATTATACTTATACAAATTGTCTCTACAAAGACATCCCTGGACCAACCTGTGGGGATAGAGAGAAGTGGGCAGAGATTGAGGTAGGAAGCAGATGTAATCGTTGAGTGTTGGGCAAGGTAGGTGGAGAAGGGTCACATGAGAGATGCTCATATTGCCTGCACAAAGCTGCAATGAAGACTTACTAAGTGAACTAATAAATCTATTTATTATTTCTGCTTTTCATATATACAGTGTTTCTCTTCATTCTGATAATACCCTAGGAAGAAGCAAGCAGCCTCAAGTTTTCCTTCATGTCACCATTACATATCGTTACAACACCTTGTATTTTTCTCTTGTAGCATTTATTATTATTTAGATTAATTTTTATATTACTGTATACGTAAACTGACGGAGCCACAATTAGCCTATGAACTCCATAAGAGTACAGTGTCCATACCTAGTATTCGCACCATTGCACCCAGCACATATTAAAGTTTAATAAGTTGTACTTGATGAATCTTGTTATGTGAAAGATCAGAATAATTGGCCACGTATTGGCTCTACGTTTCTCCCATGACATTATCCTCATCAGAGGTGACTCTAGGCAAAATCAGTACAGAGAAAGAGTTCTCCTTTTTAAATGATATTTCAGTGCCCTTGACCAAATTCTCACCTCCAGCATCTGCTACTGCCATGCCACCCTGGTGTCCTCTCATTACTAAAGAAATCAGGGGTGGCGCCTGTGGCTCAGCACCAGCCCCATATGCTGGAGGTCGTGAGTTCAAGCCCAGCCCCGGCCAAAAACTGCAAAAAAAAAAAAAAGAAAGAAAGAAAGAAAAAAAACTAAATTGTAAAATTAGATAATCAAGGACCAAGGATGTAGAATGATTTGCCTTTTTAAAGATCCCCAAAGGAAGGAATTGGTCACGATAGATGATCAGACGTTCCTGAGGCACAGTCTCCTGCAGTCATTCCAAACAACGAGCTCTTCCACTTGTGTCTAGAACTGACCTGGCCATATTTTCTCTTACCGTTTTTTCCTAATAACAATGTAAAAATACTAAGTAACCTTTACTCAATAATTGTAGTAGGGAGGAAAAAGATGGATGGCTCCTATTTCAATTATACTTTAGATAAGTCCACCTGCTTGGGTGAGCAGTGAAAATGAAAGGCAAAAAGTAGCAAGGGCCCAACTTAAAAGGCAGGGTGTAAGAAAATGTAGAAATTTCAGCTTTATTCATCCTCATGATAGGCTCTAAGGAATTTATCTCTTATTTGTCCTCAGCTGTAGAGTCAGCGTGTTCATTTCCATATTCTAGCTGTCTGAATAGAAAGAACATAAGCAGAATGACATTTTCTCTATAAATTCTAGACATCTAAGAAATAATGCTGAATTTTTGCCATTTCAGACAATTGTATTGGGTAATTAGTTTACAAAGGAATGTCATGTGAACAGGAACACCTACTAGAAGTGTAACATTTTAAGTGCATTTATAAGAAATTCTATCCAAATTTATATTTTCCAATAATATAGAATTACTATGTTCTCATGATACATATTTATACTATTTTCTGACTTTTTAAAAAAACAAAATGCATTCTAGTTTGTAATGAGAAAGTGAGTTTAGATATGCATTTTCTCATTAAATATTATAAAATGCATTAGAGAAGGAAAAATCACTGAACAATCTGTAAACCATATGATGAATAACAAGGTACTCTTAAACTAATTTGCAATCCCTAATAGAGACTGTAATTTTCTTCAGGAGAAGAAAAATGACTTATATTTATTTATAAATAGTACCTAGAAGGGTTCTGTACTTAATTAAATGTCCAATGACAAATCTGATTGCTCTGATTACATCTTCAGAATCCGATTGATAGAAACCACAGGGTCAGGGGAACCATTTACCACGGCAACAGCAAAATGTGGGATTGATGTTGCTTCAGTCTGAGATGTTTTATTTGAAAATGGTTAGTTTCTGGTAGCATCAATGATGCACGTCATTCTCTTTGGCATTTATGCACATGCCCTGATAGTGGAGCGTCCCATCGAGTATTGAATTAAAGATGGGATTTCAAGCCATATCCTTCACTAGAGTATCACTCTTCCCCATGTGTCAATGTGAAAAATGTAAAGCCAAAGTAGATTTTTCTATAACAGAGCATGATTATATCGGTGCAGCAAGGGAGAGCAAGACAGAGAAACTCATCAGATTCAGGTGTGGAACATGTCGATATCAAGACTGGTTATAAATGATACCCAAGATCAGATATTGGGGGGTGAGGAGGAGAATATTGAGCCAATTTTTATCCACTTAACTGACTTGGGAGACCATGTAGATACTGTTTAGAAACTGGTGCCATTTTCATTTGCAGGTAAATTATCCAGTTACCAATTCACTTTAAAAAGTGACAAAAGTACAAATACAAAGATACTAAACGAAAAAGACTAGTGAGGTAAGATCTCAAAGATGGGATATAAAGGAGGAAAGGCAAATATATATCAAGCAACCAAGTTATCTTTGTGATCCAGAGGCATGGGCGAGGTAGTCCCAAAAGTCTCCCATAAGTCTCCAGACACAGCAAAAAGGAGAACTTGTAGCTGCATGTACCTTTATTCACAAAATGTTCATTACAAAGTATTCTCTGTTATTCCCTTGATATACATCATATGGTTTACAAATAGATTGTTCTGTGTTCACCACCTCATTTTAAAAATTTATAATGAATATATATTTTATAAATAAAAGTACATGTAGCTACAAGTTCTCACTTTCCCTGTGCATGGGGACTTTATGAGAGACTTTTGAGACTCCCTGTATTTGTCTCTGAAGCAGTTCACAGAATAAAATTTTGGTTGATAGCTGAAGAGAATTTCATATCCCAATTTCATTCTATTATTTATTGTCTAACAGAAGAGACAATATTACTATTTCTCTTTAACTACCGCAATGCTATTTTATTATCTTTTTCTGTTTTGCTCGTTTTTTAGTGTGTTTTTTAATGAATTAAATAGTTTCTTTTTTTCTCCTTTTATTTTGTTGTGGTAGGAACACATAACATGAAATCTATCCTCTAAAGAAAATGTAAGTGTTGGGTGTATGAATGCACGAGGCTGTACAGCAGAGCTCCAGCGCTGCTTGTATCTTACTAAACTGAAATTTTATTCTTGCTGATTAAAAATTCCCCATTCCACCCTATTTCCAGCTCCTGTCAACTATCATTCCAGTCTTTGATTTTATAAATTTGATTATTTTAGGTATTTCAGTAAGTGGGATCATGACGTATTTGTCTTTCTGTGTATGGTGAATTAAGTATTTGCTCAATATGGCTTTCATTTTTGTTAAAGCAAAGTCATATGTATAGAAAAATATTTCTAAAATGCTGCATTTTTCCATGTAGTAGTGATGGTGACTGTTCACAAATACTCAACTCTATCCTTTTCAGCCAGAGGCGCTGTACCGATTTGCTTTGGCTGATGAAATGTCATTGGAAGATGTTTGCGTAATGTCTGGATAGGAGTTTGAATAGTCAGAGATCACTTTGCTGTGTTCTTGTACCCTCTGCTACCAAATAGATAGGGGTGGGGAGGGCGAACGGTCTTCTACTCCACTGCCTGGGGTGGGGAGGGCGAACGGTCTTCAGCTGCTTTTCAGTGAACATATTCAAGAGTAATAGAGAGAAAAGCTCTCTGTGGCTTTTCGATATGAGGTTTCGAGTGTGTGACTGCAGCCTGGTGCATGTTACTGATGATGTATGAACCGATCATGCTCGAGAAAGTCCATTTTAAAACATGAATTGAAGATATATAGTACTGGATCCCTTGAATCCTGTAAGTGTCCCTACATTGTCTCAGCTCCTTCTAAATTAGTCCAGTGTTAGAACGGCAATTTTCTGATATCTACTGAGAGATGTGGTGAGGCATTTGTCACAATTAACTTCTTCATGAAACTAAGCTCATCATATTTCATTCTTTATAACTAGGGCAATAAAATTATGAGGGGACAGAGAATAGACAGGACACATCCTTCTTTTACTGGGAACCATTAAACTCACGAGATTGGTCAAATGGCACAACTAGGTTTAAAGATAGAGAAGTGAAAGTTTTAAACTGATGCTTATAATGTAATTTTAAGCTGAGTACAAAACTGATATAATTGAAAGGGGGAAAGGGCGCCCTTAAAAAGCAGATAATACACTGATCCCCTGCTCCAGTGGCGTATCCACACCAAAAATAAAGCAAAATCACATCATTATTATCTATTTATAAATCCTACTCATCAAACATCTTTTGATTACGTAACTTTCTGACTACTTCCATGCTAGTCATTAGAGAAAACATAAAGGACCATCTTCTTTATTTAACCTGGTGAGTCTGTCATTATTGAAGTCAAATCTGTTTTCTTTCCAGTGCTGCCCACTGGCCGTGATCAGAGAACTGTTCCACATTTCTGCTATCCAATGCTCTGACTACTGGTGAGAGCTTGCCATGTGGCTAGTGATCCTCAAGAACTGAATTTTAGTTTTGTTTAATTTTAATTCATTTACATGTAAGGAACCAAATGTAGCTAGTAATTACCATACCAACAGTACAGTGTACGTCCATGTAACTTGAGGATAAAGTTGACCCTTCAAGATGGCAAGTGAAGATACCAACGCCCAAATCCCAACATTCAGAGCCTCGGTTCTGTCTAAAAGTTACTAAGGTGGACAAGGGGCCACAAGGAAAGGGGAAGTATTATATAGCAAAGAGCAATATCACACGCATTGGGTTTCCCAACATGGTTTTGAATACAGGATTTAAACTATGAGCATAATCTTCTCCATTTTTTTCCACCTTTTTAATCCAAATGGGCTACATGCCTGTCAAAAAACAAATCCCTACAGTCCTAATGCAATTTTCTGCAAATCCAACAGTATTATAAATGCTTCAAATTACTTTTACCCAAAAACTGTATCAGCACCCAAACATTTTGCCTCCATACAAGTTCAAAAGTTTCTATATATATATATAAGATTTGGGTGATTTAACTCTTTTTTTTTTTTTTTTTTTTTTTGCAGTTTCTGGCCAGGGCTGGGTTTGAACCCACCACCTTGGGCATATGGGGCCAGCAACCTACCCCTTTGAGCCATAAGCACCGCCCTGATTTAATTCTTTTTAACATTTTACCATATGTCTTACATTGTATTGTTATCAAGTGAATGTCACATAAGTTGATGTCGAAACTTACCATTTATATAATTCCTAAATTTTCAAGGAGAGCCATTTGTAGCCTCAGATTTACCAGCTCTTCAATGTGTATGTTCCTGATCTGTCTAGAACTGCCAACTACAGCCTAGGTAGGAGTGTTCAGTCTTTGGTTATGCAGCCAAGAATTAATTTTTCAGCAATTTAAAGGAAAACTGCTCTGTGTTTTCCACTGAATGAGGTAAAAAAAAAATAGGCAGCATTACATTTATGAAACAACATCAAAATTTGATTGAAAGTGTAATGTTCAACTCATTTTTTTTTCTTACGGTGATTTTTGTGGGTAAACTCAAGGAAAGATTCTGGCAATTCATAATCATTGATTTCATACTTGCAAGCTGTGATTGATCTGACCCTGATACATATTTACTGATATAAGTTCAATTTTATTTATATATATTTAAATCACATCCAAAGTGTCAGTTTTACGCGACAGTCAAAACAGTTGGTGGCAGGGAGAGTTTTAAAAGATTTTTATTATTCTTCATCTTAAATAACTTAAATAATGTGATGTTTTACAAATTTTATAATTTTAATTTTATCTATTTTTTATGGAAATTTGATTCAATAGATTATCACGTTCATTAGATACCTTCAGTAACTCCCCTTGTCCATTATTTGAACTGCTTAGCTCAGTGTGTAAAAAGTTCTTTAACTCTAGGACCTTTTCAGCCTTTTCTTACAGAAGTTTCTTGCTTCTGCCCCAGACATATTTCTATGTTATCAGCCCTTGAAAAATGCTCTGTTAAAAAAAAAAAAAAAGAAAGAAAGAAAGAAAGAAAGAAAGAAAGAAAGAAAGAAAGAAAGAAAGAAGCTGAAATGCTGTTGTTTTGTTAATGATGTGTTCTGGTCTTTTCCTTTTTCTTTTTAATTTATTATGGTCACATAACCATTGTGTATCTTTGTGGGTACATGTGTTGTTCTGATACAGGCATACAGCGTGAATTAATCAAATCAGGGTAATTGGGGTATCCATCACCTCAGGAACTTTCCATTTCTTTGTACATTTAGAGGATTATCGATCTTTTCCCCAGTTAGCAAATCTCCCCTCCCTCATCCCTCAAGACTCTGTATATTTCATCTCACTCATGGATTCAGCATATAGATAATGAGAGCTTGCTGTCTGCCAGACGCTATGCTTAGTGCTTGGTAAATACATCCATTTAATCCTCACAACTACTCTAGGAAGTTGATACTACGTACTGGTAGTGCTAGTGTTATCGTGATTTCACAAAGATTGATAACGCCGGCCCGCCCACCGTTTTGCACCACCTTCCTGACATTGCTCTGAACACAGAAATTCCACACACTTGACTTGGACTCTGTGTCTCCACTACTGGAGAGCAGCGAGTCCATCAGCTTCCACACCTGTCAGCTTCTCTAGGACTACCTCCTCTTCACCAGCTGACTGTCAGAAGAAGGCCAGGTGAAGTCTCTAGACTGCTATAGATTTAGAGTAAGAAAAAAGTTCTCACTTATGCAGCATAAACCTGGCTGCATCCTGAGAATCCCAGTCTAAAAATCCAGGTGAGTTTATTAGCAAAGCAGCCTTGGTGACTCCATGCTTTTCTTATGTGGCCAATTACAAACCATCTTTTGATTCTTCTCAGCTACTAGGACTGATTAAAGAGTAAGATACCTTTCATATCTGCACATTTCAGCCAGTGGTAGAAAATCTCCACTTATCGAGTGGGTACTATATATGTGAGAGTATCTGCAAGAAAAGAAAAGAAATGTGTGTGTGTGTTTATGAATATACACACTCTTATAAAACTTAATTGAATAACACAAAGCAGCAGAAGCCTTGAGAGAGAAGTCTTTTGGGGTAGAAGTGGATTATAAGTTTTGAAGCATGTTGTCTCCTGGATTTAACATGTGGAAATGTACACAGATATAAATGTTAACAGAGAATGGGGGTCAGAGAGTTACGATCCTTTTGTCGCAAAAGTGCCAACAACTTGGAAGAAGGGACTATCTTCTCAGTTTATACCAAGGAAGTTTTTGTAAAAGACACATAATTTTAAATTAAAATATTATCATTGAATTCAGACAATTGCAGTGGAACTTGGGAAGTTGTTATATCTCTTTCTCTATACGTGTTTCAAAATTATTATTTATTAGTAAGTGGAAATCTGGCATTATTTTAAAATAATGTTACAAAGTATTTTGGGTTTTGAAACTCAGAAGCCAAGAAATCTATTCATATGTGACCCAGTGACGTTGGCATGGAAAAAAAAAAAAAAATCTGGTCTGCATTCGTATAATACCTCAAGCAATTCATAAGACAAATTCCAGCCAGTAGCCATGAGAAGGATAAAAAATAGAACTGTTGGATGGGCCTGTCTGAAGCCATTACTGCTCTGGAAAAGAACAACCTTCTCCTGCTTTTTCCATCCTTCTGTTGCTCTAACACGGCCCCTCAGCCAGTATAACGATAGACCCTCCTGACGTGGGGCCTATGCTTGGCTCCAGGCCTGTACTGTCCCGATTTCAGAAAGTCACACAGGAGATCCGTGGGTACCTGTGGGTACCAGCAAGAAGAGGAAAGAGCATCAGTCCTCATGACCATGAAGTCAGCAGAATTCATTCATAATCCTCTTCCATTCAAGGAACAGAAGGTTTATGTAAAAGAGATAATACATTCTGTGGTTTACCTTATTGAGAGCAAAACCTAAAGGTATTAATGAACCATTTAAACAAAAAGAAGTCACCTCTATATTTACTTTATGTGATTGCAGCTTATAACACACCCTGTGGAGCTGTGGGGAGGCGCCCTGTCTAATGCAAAGGTTCCACGGTTACGATTCAGACCCAAAGGTACAGATAGAGAATAGTCGGGTATCACTGATGACTGGCTTGGTTGCCAGAGGAATTAAAAGAAAAGGAAGATTATTTGCGTGAAGCTGGTTATCTGAAAATAAAAGAGTATTTTTCTAGGTATGAAAAAAAAGTAGCTTTTGAGAGCCAAATAGAAAGAGTAATAATTGCCCATTTCAGTTTTTTCCCTCTGTATAATGGTTGCGTGGTATCTGTAGACTTTATTACTTATTGTTCTTGACTAATCTCATCTTTGGAAGATAAATTTTGTATTTTAGATAGATAGATACATAGATAGACATAGATAGATAGATTTTCTACATTTCTTCTTATAAGTTTGAGTGGTTGATAAAAAAAGTTTAAAACTTAACTTTAAAGAGAAAGTATTGGCACAGAGAGGTCAGTGAAGGACTGGATAACAGCTACCAAGTAGCTCTTTGGGGGTAACAGTGCAAACTGAATTGCCTGCCGTGAAAGCACATCACAGGTGGCAGGTGAGGAAATTCTCAGCTTCCCTCCCTCCTTTCCAGCCCGTGACTGTGTCCATCAAAGCCACAGTGCAGCCCTGCTTGCTCCCTTGGCTTGTGGGCCTGGGGCGAGGTGAGCAGATGCCCAAGGCACTGACAGTCTGGGCTTATTTTCCCCTGCAGACGACCTGCCCTCTTACCTCTTCTGAAGAGAGAGTAGAGTTTAGGCAAGAACATCATGTGTCTCTTAAAATAACTATTCACCATCATCCAAAAGCATTTTGGGAGCAAGGGTCCAGGACCTGGCTCTAGCACACCTGGACCAGCTTGAGCACAGATTTGTTCTGTGAGCTTAAGGGAGTCACTTCCCTAAACTTATTCCCTTTCCTGAAAAGTGATAGAAATAAGTAAATACTCTTTTTTCAATGGCCACTTGTTACAATTCCAGTATCTTTTTTATGTCACACAGTTCTGCTACGAGAAGAAAAATAACAAAACACAAAAGCTATGAAATTTCCTGTCCCGATAATATCTATCACAATACAGTGTTTCTGAGAAGAGTGCTAGATAGAACACATCTAACAGGTCTACCACAGAGCGTGGGTTCAACAAATGTTAATAATCCCTTGCCCTGGGGTCTCTTGTAGTATCTTGCTCTAATAAAATCATCTCTACCACCCAAAAATATTTTTGAGCCAGATATAATAGCTGCCACTATGATTACGAGCACTGAGACAGCAGGACTTAGGAGTACCTAAAAAAATTCTAGAATTATTATTGAAAACTCAGCATACTAAATTTTGCCCAACTTTTCTTTTAAACCATGGCATTCTATTTCAACACTCCAAACAGTATTATATTGCACATATACTTTACTTAACACAATATCTATTTGCTATTCAATAAATGAATATTATTCACTTGGATAAGTGAATAAGTGAGTCAATTGAATACAGTTCTCCTCCATTCAAACATTAACATGTAATGTATCTCAGGCTGTGTGTTTCATTCGCTTACTTATAAGAACCTCACTTACTGTGTTATATTGATTTGGACTATGTAACAGATTTCTATCATGAATTCAATACAAACTGGGAACATTTATCTAACTTTTTGAAATTCATGTTTCCCCCCCTTCTGTGTTATAGACATAATAACACCTAATTTGCAAAGGTTTGTCAAAATAAAAGATAACATCTAACAAGTCAAGACTATAAGTATTTATTTTCAAATAAATTGGCATTATTTTTGAATATTACCATGTGCTTTTAAAATATTTTAAATTTGCTCATGTAATGATATTTCTAAATGTGAGCCTTTGCAGGAGAGTCTTTCACTGTGATTGAACTAGGCTATTGCTCTTGATAACAGAATGAAAGCTGCTGACCTTCACTGTGATTCTGAATTCTGTGATTAGTACAGAAAACAAGAAAGGATGCGAAAGGCCAGTGTAAAGACAGTTCTGCTCATCGGACTATGGTTTCTTTTAACTATGACTGCGCATTATTATTTGGTCATAGAAATTTTTAAAAATGACATTCAGATAAAATGCAAATCACTCATTGAGTCAATAATAAATTACTGGTCACAAACTGTTCAATAACAAGGAATTGATGTGAAGCCAGGCAGCGTTTTAGACTTATCTATTGTCTTCAGCTGTGCTGAGTTAATGAGTATTTGTAATTACTTTGGATTTTAACTAATACATCTTTTTAATTTTGGAAATTGATTTTATATTAGTGTCATATTTTATGGTTTACACGGTTACCCGACTATACAAAGGTGACAGAATTGACCATAATCAAAGGCTTGGGAATACAATAAGCCATTTTAATGAGTAGAACGTGCTTTCTCTTTTCAATAATATCCACCTTGGTTTTAATTTTCTTTTATGCATCATTATTAAGAATTTCTGTTTTAAAATTATAAAATGGGCCTGGAAAAACCTTTCAGTAACTTAAAACACCTTATCCCATAATATTCTTTGTATTTTTCAAATTATATTGAAAAAGTTGAAAATTTGTGGCTGACATTTTCAATTTCTATCTGCTAAGCCACAGAAATTTTCTAAATTAACAGTGTCACAGTATGAACCTTTAATCTTCTTTTTTAAAAGCCTGGTTGAAAAACAAATGATTCTAGTATTCTTTGATTGTCGCTTACCAAGGAACACTTACATGTGTCTATGGGGTGGTCTCTGGTGAAAAGCAAGAGTCTCAGGACAGTTGCTGAAAAGATTATTCTAAACTCTTATTTGGCTTGGTTTAGAAGTGTCCAGTACCATAAACATAGTCTTCCTCTATTCTCAGCTAGAAACAGGTTGAGCTAGAAAAACATATTACTACAGAAATTACAGTTCTCTTTGGGGGTCTGCAAGAAGCAAATGATATACAAACAGCTGTGTGATTATTACTATACTCTTGTTGCTATTTGGTGATTGCTATTTACATGTAAATTACTACTTGGAAAAGTACAACTTCTCTTCACCAGAAACCAGACAAGGAAACAGTTCTTTTTAAGCTGTCCAAGATTAATTACTCCAAAATACTTCCTAAAAGGAATTGTTCTTCAGAATTCTGTATTTCCTAGGGAAGTAATTTTAGAATGAAAAAAAAAAAAAAAATAGGAGAGAACAACCCCATCCTGTTCTGAGGCAGTGTCTATATAATAAACAACTTGGGAAGAATGGGGAAGAGTAGGTCTCTTGCTGTGAGGACTGGTCTACCCAAGTGAGAAAGAAAAGAAACACATGAAGGTCAAGGACATACTTGAAGACCGATGAGAAGACATCAAAGACAAAGAGGATTTATTTTCTAATTTTATCTCTGGATCAGGTAGATGACTCCACTCTTCACTCTTACTGTGTTTAGGCCTAACTATTGTCATGAAGATGGAGATCAGAAAAATGCCTGAATTGGGCAAATAAAATAAAAAGAATTCTGCATATTAGTATCAGTTGACATTTTGATGCCATTTTTTATAAAACAGAAGCATTTTTACTTAAAAACATGAATATCCATATATTTACAATTAGATCATAATCTGTATTCATTTTTGTATGTTTTTATCCATCATTATATGAAGGCTCAATTTTCCGCAATAATTAATGTAATCACAGCAAAATTTTAATGGCTGTATAGTATCTCCTTTTATACCTATACTATTTATTTATCCGGTCCCCGTTGATAAGTGTGTGCTATTTTTCATTTTTCATTATGATAGGCCATTTTAAGATGGAAATAGTTAAGTACACATCTCTGCCTTACTCATCCATTTACTTAATTGGGATCAGAATTTCTGTACCAAACAAGTGATTAAGAATTTTTATGCATATTGACAAATTGCGTACAAGGAAGTTGTACAATTTTTACCACCATTAGGGTAAGGAAATGGCAGTTTCTTCATTTGATTCCATTTAAACTCATCAAAGGATCAATAATCTACCTAAATAGTGATTCTTTCACTTCCTTCAGTTCCATGTTTCAGAGGATTTGAATCACCCCAGAGGAGTTCAAAGCCAGATTAGTGTTCCCAAGAAAAAAGGGAAAATAAAAAGAGTAGTGACTCCATAGAATGATCACAATCCATGTAATCCAGACAGGAGTCTGAATTTTCAATACCAGGATTCAATACTGTGAATTTTCAGATTTTCAGGAAAAAAAAAAAAAAAAAAGAATTTAAGAACACTTGAAACAATGAAAAGATAGGCTTATTTTACTTAGTTAGTTCCTGGGAAACCCCAGGGACTCAATTACAAAACTCTTGGAATTGATCAAGGAATGCAGCAATGTCTCAGAATACAAAATCAATACTTACAAATCAGTAGCTTTTATATACACCAACAATAGTCAAGCTGAAAAAAATAGTATTTTATGGATTTGTAGATTTTATGTAAAGAATAGCTTTCAAGCTTATTTTACATCATTCACAAGGACTGACAACAAATTCTCAAACTCATCTTGAAAAAAGTGCTATGAAGGGTGGACTAGGCACTGGCATAGGTACAGAGCTTTCCAAGGAGAGGACTTCAAAGGTGAACCCCAGTGATACTCAGCAGTGAGGAATATAGCACGTTATCTAGGATGCGTTTGAGAACCTAACTGCCCAATACCCTCTTGTAAATACGTCAACTCTGTATCTGGATAATGAGGGAGGAAAAAAAAGGTATAAATATCCTCAAATTATAATTTATAAAAGGAATCAGTTATAAGGTAATGTAATATAAATGTATCTTAAAATTGTTTTATTATAATAGCATTCAGATTTTTTTTTTTTTTGACAAGCATTTTAAGTACAGAGACATAAAGGTGAAAAAAAACAGGGCATCTCCTATTTTCTTTCCATGCCAATTCTGTTCTAGTGGGAAGAGACAATCAAAAATCAAATGAAAAAACACCAGCCATGAGCATGGTATGTTTTTCCATTTGTTAACATCTTTAGTTATTTCTTTTCTCAGAGTTTCATAGTTCTCTTTATAGAGATCTTTCATGTCCTTTGTTAGGTACATTCCTAAATATTTCATCTTCTTTGAAATTACAGTAAAAGGACTAGAGTTCTTGACTTTTTTTTTCAGCTTGACTATTGTTGGTGTATACAAAAGCTACTGATTTGTAAGTATTGATTTTGTATCCTGAGACACTGCTGTATTCCTTGATCACTTCTAAGAGTTTTGTAGTTGAGTCCTGGGGTTTTCCAGGTATAAGATCATATCATCTGCTATGAGTGAGAGTTTGATTTCCTCTGCCCCCATTCCTATGTTGAATAGCAGTGGAGATAGTGGGCATTCTTGTCTAGTTCCTGATCTGAGTGGAAAAGTTTTCAATTTTACTCCATTCGATACGATATTGGCTGTGGGTTTGCTGTAGATGGCCTCTATCAGTTTAAGAAATGGCCCATCTAAGCCTATTAAGTGTTCTGATCATGAAAGGATGCTAGATATTAAATTACAAAGCTTTTTCTGCATCAATTGAGAGAATCATATGGTCTTTGGTTTTTATTTTGTTAATGTGATGTATTATATTTATAGATTTATATATGAAAAAATAGGATGCCGAATGGAAGAAAAACAAAAATAAGGAAGATTAAAGATATGGAGAATGATGGAGGATTCTTAAACTACTAGAGGAGATGAACAGGGAAGGTGTGTTATTCTGAGTTCTCCAGAGAGACAGAACCAATAGGATGGATGGACGGAGGTAGAGATAAAGATAGACCCATATGTAGGTAGATGAGAGGGGGTTATTAGGGAGTTGGTTCACCCTATCATAGAGGCTGAGAAGTCCCTATTACAACAGACAAGCTGTCTGCCTAATGGAGACCCTGGATTGCTAGTGACAAAGCTCAGCCCACGTCCAAAAGCTTCAGAAGCAGGGAAGCCCAAGATGTAATTTCGATCCAGGCTGAAGGCCTGAGAACATGGAGGGGTGGGAGGGTGTTGGTATAAGTCCTAGAGTGCTAAGGCCAAAGAGTATGGGGTCCTAATGTTCAAGGGCAGGAGTAAAGTGTATGTCCTAGCTCCAACAGAGATAGGGGTGCGATGGGGGAAAAGAGAAGGAAAGAGAAAGAGAGAGGTGGGGAGAGAGAGGGAGTAAGGGAAGGAGGGAGAGAGAGCACCCATGCAAGCTGCTGTTCTTCTGTTATGCTGCCATCTGAGGTCCCAGACGATTGGATGGTGTCTGCTCACACTGAGGTCTAATCTTTCCCACTGAGTCAGTCCTCACAGGCACACCCCAAATAATGTCTTATCAGTTCGCAGGTATTTCTTAATCCAGTCAAATTAATCATCACAGAAGGCCAGTCTGCAGAGGTCATATTCGCACCTGCATCCGAGTGAGTGAAGTAAGCGGCAAGAGGAATGTGCTCTGAGCAGAGGGCAAAGCCAGTGCAAAGCCCCCAAGCTGAAGCGTGCAGGTGCCTGAAGACTGGAGAGTGGGTCATCCTGCTGTGCAGCCAGGGAAGGGCTGACTGCCAGGGGGGAGGTCAGAGTGGAGAGGCCATGCTGAGAAGACCCTGCAGCGGGAGGAAAAGTGTTAGGCCACAGAAGTATTCTGGATTTGTTCTGAGTGTATTTGCAGGCTTGGTACTATTATACTCCACACTCGCAGGGTCTCCCTACTTTGTGGAGAATAGATTCCAGGAAATGATTCTGGAAGCAGGTGATCTGTTCAGAGGCTTTTGCGATATCAGGGGGAAATTATTGGCTATGTGTTGAAGATAATGCTGACTTACTATTGATGTGAGGTGGGAGAGAGTAAAGGGCATTATTCAAAAATGTGAATTCGATTCCAAGGCAATCGTTTAAGAATCAAAAGATCATATGGTTTACCAGAGGTATATTCCTATGTTTTTCTAATTCTCATCCTCACTTTTGTTGGCACATTCGCATTTCTGCACTGGAATCTCTCTACACACTCACCCCACCCTCCGCCTTCTGAGAAAATAAGGTGCTTGTTTAAAATGGACAACTGTTGTTGAAGTAAGCTCTCCTTCCCCACCTGCTCCAACCCAGTGTTAGCTGAGGCAGAGACGCAGTCACTGCTGAGGGGTTTTTCTTTTCCCTTCTCTTCTTCACCCAGTTGCCCACCTGTCCGGCCCTGAGTGGTCTGGACAGACTGAATGGCATGCGGCTGAGCTAAAGATACAGTAGTGAAAGGAGGAGGAAATCCCACATTTCAGTACCTACAGGATGGCGTCTCAATGTTCACTTTTTTAAAAGTAAATGTTTTTCACTGTTTGGTCACTTTTTAAAGGCAATGTGCTATTATTTATTACAATACTTACTCCACAAGCCTACTAAAACACTCCTGGACCGCCGAGGAGTGACTGCAGCATTGCTGAACAGCTTTGATGAGACGCATGCCTTGATTCAGCTTCCAGTGTAGCAGAGGACTGATAGTAGAAGGACCAACTCTTGCCCTGGGTTGCTTTTGTTTCTTTGTTTGTTTTCCATGAGAATGGATTCGACTTTCTTTCATGTTTCAGGAGTCTGATGAACGCAAACTATTCAGCTTTAAAGTTTGTGAAATAGTGTAAATAAATCAGTCCATCACAATTTCTTACCCTTTAAATATGGAATGTTTTGCCATCAGGTTTTTCTATTGCTGTTAGATAAAAATCAGCACTTTCTTTTATATCTCTGTATATCTTAATATTCCATGCACAGGGAGGAATCAAATTCATAAATAATACATCTTGCCCTCCAAGGGGGAATAAAAATAAATACAGTGAGTTGTCATGCTAATCAGAAATGAAATGTAATATAGTGTAAGCACTTCCGTGTCAACTATTTGATGTCTTTTAACTGATGACACTACCAATGGATCATTTAAATAATGAAATTAGTCATTGTTTCTTAATTAAAAAATTTTCCCCTAAATTTTTATTTAATCATTAATCAACCAAATTCCCAACTAAGAATGGGTAATTGAAATAAATTATGTAATTCAAAATGCTTTGAGGAGTATAAAATATATTTGTCAGAAAAGACAAAGAACAGAAAAAGATGTCTAGCTTTAAGAATATTACTACTCAAAGTTAATTACAATGAATGATTATAATGCAACTACCTGAGTTCAGTGGATACAACTAACTGGGCTCAGTAAATTGTAAATTTATTACACTAGAAAAATATTCCTAAATAACCAATATTCCTAAATTTAGGAATATTTATTTTAATAAAATAACAAAATATTGGTTAACCAATATTTATTAGGTACCTGCTAAAGTTAATGTAGTATTAATGCCATGTTACAGAAAAAAAAAAAAATTTGTCAATTACTATGTCATCATCAGCATGACATAGTAATTTGAATCTTCAGGAAAGCGCTGTTAAGAAAGTAAAGAGAATGCCCTAGGTTGTGTCAAATAGGCTAGTAAACCAAAAATCCTTTCACTTACACTAGCCAATATTTAGTGTTCAGTATACAAGAGGTATTGTGCTAAGAACTTTGTGTGTAATACCTTATTTAATATTTCCAGAAACTTCTGAGGTCAGTGCTATCATAGTCCCCATGCAAAAGAAAGAGAAAGAGAGACCCGGACTGGTTAAAATAGATCACTTAAAAGTCTAACATGAAGCAACCAACAGAGGTAGAGCTTGAGTCCGGGCATTCTGACTCTAGATCCCACAGTCTTGAAAACCAGGTATTTAAAATTTGGTAAATGTAAGATTAACATCCTCTTTCTTATTATCTATTTGATATAATCTCCCTTTTCTATAGATAAAATCCATCTTAGACAAACTGAGTATAAGGACAAAAACTTATAAATATGTGTCAAAAATTATTATAGTACCTGGTGGAGAAGTCAGAGAGAAGGGAAAGGTAAACAGCATGTAAAGAAAAATGTATGAAAGAAAGAAAGAAAGAAAGAAAGAAAGAAAGAAAGAAAGAAAGAAAGAAAGAAAGAAAGAAAGAAAGAAAGATGAGTGTTAAGGAGAAGACACCAAGAAATAAAAAAATAAAGAAACTCTGACCCAGCTCGGTGGCTCATACCTGTAACCCAGCACTTTGAGAGGTCAAAGTAGGAGGATTGCTCGAGGCCAGGAGTTTGAAACCAGTCTGGGCAAAATAACAAGACCTCCATCTCCACACTAAGGTTTTTGCTTTTTTTTGTTTGTTTGTTTGTTTGTTTTGTTTTGTTTTGTTTTGAATTAATGGAGAATGGTGATATACACAGGTCGTCCTAGCTACTAGCTACGTGGGAACCTGAGGTGGGAGGAGCACTTGGGCCCAAGCACTTGAGGTTACAGTGAGCTATGATTGGACCACTGCACTCCATTATGGGTGACAGAGCAAGACCTAGATCCTAAAAAACTAAGGAAGGAAGGGAGGGAGGGAGGGAGGTAGGGAGGAAGGAAGGAAGGAAGGAAGGAAGGACGGCATGTAGACACGGAACGTGGCATCAGGTGAGAGAGAATTAAGG
>CAUYPK010003696.1:0-12620 GCA_963574355.1 Loris lydekkerianus | reverse complement strand
GGGAAGTTGCACTAGGCCTCAGGCACATGGCAGGGCCCAACAATTCCCTCTTGTTTTTTGTATGGCGGAAAAACATAGCCCCTGTCTTAGGTTGCCTGCTCTTGCAGTTTCAGTCTTACCCGTCATGGGGATACAAACATCCATGGTTTGGTCCCTGTCTTAGGTTGACTCAATGCAGAGAGATCTTACCCGTCTTTGGGTACTATGAATGTAATCTACCATGCAGCCTCTCCATATCCTGTCTTAGGTTGTCCCCGCTTTGGGAATATTAACATGGAATCTGTTACGTGATCAGGAGTTAGCCAGGGAAAAGGGGAGGGAGAAAGCATTTCAGGCACAAGAAGCATAATTTAAAGGAATTCTGAATTGGAAGTGCTCAATGCGTGGGAAGGCTTGGAAGGTATCCATCCTGTAAGAGTAAAGTAATCAGGGAAAATGTGACTGCAAGGGGCAAAGGCCAGATCATGTAGGGCCTCAAAGATCAAGGTCAAGGCTTCCGATTTTGTCACACGTCCCGACATGCAGTGGGATGCCACTGGGGTAAAACCCTCCAGGGGTTCAGGAGGGAGGTTAATTCTACTTCACAGGAAAGTATAGGGACAGGTAAAATGGGACCCACCCCATCCTCCACCAAATTTTTTCAACTTCCTGCACTACCACCCATAAGCTTTCCTCCGCAGACACCCATCTCCAGGATACTGTGAAGCTGTTCACATCACTCGGGCTGTCTTTTTGGTCTTTGGATTTTTTTTGGCCACATCTATAAAATGCACCAAGGTGAAGAATACTTTTAGAACAGTGGTTCTCAACCTTTGCAAGGCCGAGATGTATTTTCATTGTTACAAAGGTGTCATGACCCACAGGTTGAGAACCGCTGTTCTAAAAGGGTTTTTTTTTTTTTTTTGGGGGGGGGCGGGACTGGTTTTGAACCCACCACCTCTGGTATATGGGCCAGAGCCCTACTCCTTGAGCCACAGGTGCTGCCCAAAATAGTTCTCTCCTTCCCCTTTACTGATTATTTGTTTTTATACTATGCTAGGATTATATTAGTATACTGGGAAAATAATTGTAAGCTAAGTGACGCAGTTCTTGAGGTTGGAAAAGTTACCAAGTTTTTAAAAATTAACAGTAAAAGAAGCCCATTGTACCACTTAATGCAGAAATTTTGTCTTTATCACCATGAACAACCTGAGCAAGAGGATTCCAGCAACATGGAATTCCTGAAGTTGCTTTGTTTTTCTGAACAGCTCTAATTACTTCGAAGCTATTAAATGTTTATTAATTGTTGGGCCCAATGAATAAACAATGGCCTATTGTTCTTGTTAAATAATGAGTCAGTGGTTGCTTAAAAGTGTTTATAGTGTCCTACACAAAAATCTAAAGGTTTAGTAAGCGCAAAACACATTTGTTAATTAACAGCATGGCTTTTAAGAAGCATGGATTAAATATAACTAATAAAAATGAAAATAGAAGGTTTTATGCTGTGCATCAAGTATTACTATTAGAATGGAATGAAGACAAACAGTTATCCCTGGAGGGACACTATTAGAAGCATGGCTTAATTATGGTTTATTTTTTCTTTCCTCTTGTGATAATTATTCACTCATTGGTACTAAGGGATCCTGACAGCTCCCTGACAGCCAGCCTGCTTTTGTTCCTCACACACAGTGCTTTCATTTTGTTTTAGTCTTGAGATAAATGATTCAATTATTTTCAAGTCCTAAACTTCTTTTAATGGTGTCAATGTCTGTTTAAATTCATGATTCTCTTGTTTTAATAAAATTGGACCAATTTCATTTTGATATTTGGGAAATAGATTGCGTGCTATTGAAAATGTTAAGGAATTCCTGGGCCTTCCACTACACATAAATTTAAGTTTGAAAGTGAAACCAGAATAGCTTTGGGACTTGGAGTCACAAGATTTGGGTGTGAAAAGCAGCCCTGCCACACTCACTATGTGAGTGAGCTGTATGTGAACTTGGACAAATTAATTAATCCCTCCAGATCACACTTTTTTTTTTAGTTTTTAAGTAAGAGTTGGTGGTGAGCTCTCTTCCACCTAACTCATTGAGTTATGATGAGGTTCAAATTAAATATGGGCTTTGAATGCCACCAAGTTCCCGTCAAATATCAGTACTCACTCATTTCAAAAACATTTGTCAAACACTTATGCTGTGTCACACTACAGACGTGCAACTGTTTGAATAGAAGATTATGAAGATGATGATAATGTTTCATGGGTTTAAAAATGTGCATACTATTTTTCATACTTACGTAACAACGTGAGAATCATAATGGAGTTATGATACTCCCTTCCATTAAACTTTTTAAAATTATATTTTCCTCATTTTGGAAGCAATGATTTTATTCTAACATTGTCATAAATATTATGAATGTTAATTATTAAATAATGTAGTTGAATCTCTGAACTTATATAAACAGGATACAATTTGTGATTCGACTAAACTTAGTCGGGAAAGTCAGAAACTGTGAATTTTTTCTTTTAAACTGGTTAATTACAATAGGCTTTAGGTTTAGTTGTCAGGGTCGTCTCTGATTGAGTCTTCTTATTTTGGACTAAGAGTGGGCCAAGGCAGAATTTCCATAGAAATTGTCATGGGGAAAGACTCTTGAGAACAACTGTGTCTATTTTTTTGAGAGTTTATTTCAGAGTCAGAAGCAGAAACCGTAGGAAGAACTCCAAGAGCAAGAGAGGTGGGGCTGGAATTACAAAGGCAGCGAGGAAGTGTAATTACCACGGGGAGGTGAGCTGCAGCACCCTAGCAGACCAGTGTCACTTGTGAGACAGATTCCAACTGAGCATACACCAATGTGCTAGTGACAGAGAGTACAGTGGTTAATATGGACCCGAGACTCCTCTCACGGAGTGTACGGAGGTCAAGAAGAGATTAGAGGAATTAGGAAGAGTCTTCTAAGGAGAGAAAATAGTGCCTGGGAAGGCTCTAGAAGTCACTCCTGGAGCATGGAGGACATGAATTGAGGTGTTCCGTGTATCTCTGTATCCCTCATAACCTCAGGGATGGGGTTGTCTACAGATATCTTTGAATCCATCATAAATGGTGAACACCAATGAGCATGGCGGCACTGGATCAGCTCACTCTCCTAGAGTTTATCTGGTTTCAGTGTCAGAACATTAATATCTTAATTGGCAAAGTGTGAATCATGACATCTACTATACAGAATAATAAGGACATTTAATGAGGTGTTGTATGGGAAGGAAATGTTTAAACATCATCAAATGTTCATTGTTCATCTTCTAAAGGACTGGAGAAATGGAAACAGTGTGGAAAAGAACAACATCAAGGAAGATTCTAGAGCAGCAGTTCTCAACCTGTTGGTCGCGACCCCTTTGGGGGTCTCCTGCGTATCGGATATTTATATTACAATTCGTGGCAGTAGGAAAATTACAGTTATGAAGTAGCAACAAAAATAATTTTATGGTTCCTCACTACAACATGAGGAACTGTATTAAAAGATTGCAGCGTTAGGAAGGTTGAGAACCACTGTTCTAGATTGAAAGGTCAGAATTGTGAATATTTTCTTAATTTCAATTCTTAAACATATCAAAGAATGGACTGTTTCTGAAGCTGAAATATCCACATCTGTGTCAATGTCAGAGTCTCAAAAACTAAGATTGGCCTACGAACCTGAGTTTCAGGAAACAGAGTAGAGGGTGAGTAACTTGGCTAAAGAACATCTTCGTGATGCCAATCAGCAAGTTTGCATATTCCCCCCCCACCCCAGAATCTAAATCTTGTTTTAATTGTATCCTTGTATACATACAGGAAAATACACATGTTAAAAGCAGATATAATCCTTTGAGTTATGAGAAAATGTATGCAAAAACACATTCCGATCTGTAAATATTTGTGACATTGTAATAAACTGATAGCATCAGTACAATTTTTATAATTATAGTGACCCATGCCATTACAACCTTATGGACAAAGCATCTTGAAATGATTCTCCAGGAATTTTCACTACATGGTCTTGAATGGAATCCAAATCTTGAATTGCTTAAATGAATTCCTCTCTTGCCTGAATGGGGTTACAGGCTTTCCCCCTCGTATTTATTCCCTAACTTTGCTCCACCTACTTCTAACGTTCCTGCATTGCTTAACTCGTGATCACGCACTAGCCTACATTATATAACTTCTATCCCATAACAATTCCCACATTTCCATTTTTTAATTATATGCGGCGGTGGTGGCAAATGGAAATGATATTACAATGAAGAACTTTACATCTAAAGGTCAACTTTAGGGAGCCCCACTTAGGACTGCACATGCTCGTTGTTATCATAACCACAGGTGCACTTGTGGTTTGACACCAGCCTGTGAGGTCTAGCATGCAACCTCCCCACCCAGGGGTCCTACTGTCTTTTTAGCTGTACAAAAGCATCTTGTGTTAGGTAGTTTCCTCTCTATCAGGAACTGTCTGTTCTTTCTTTTTATTATTCTTGTTTCCTTTTTATTTTATTTTTCCTTCTCTCACCCTGTTCCCCATCTGTTCCTAACAAAAGTCAAACAGTGAGACAAGACCAGTAGAAAGTACAAACCATAAAATCGTGCCTACATAGCAAACAGGATTTCAAATTTGACTCTAAATTTCCTAATAGTCATATTAAAATTGAAGGCGTAATTGTGTACAAGATTCAGACTGTCTCTAAAATATAAGTAAAATGTAAGACAGACATTTTGGTATAAAAGAATAGTGCAATTAGAAGATAAGCATTTAAATCCTAGGTCTGCCATTCGGTAGTCATGTGACTTTCTGCAAGTGCCTTGAGCTTGACTACCTTGAGAGCCTGGATAATAACGCTATTTTATGAATTGTTCTGAAGTTACATGATGAACTGAGTTTTCTCTTTATTATCTCTTTGGTCAACTACATTCATTCTCCTCCGTCCTGTGCCCTGCTCCCTGTCCTGGGAGGCTAACCCTAAAAACTGCACCAGCCAGGCTCCCATTTCTCTGTCTCTCTGTTGAGTTCAGCCAATAAGAGGCCGGGCCGATGGCAGGAGTCTGACTGTAGACGCTCCCTTTATGGCTACAGCTCCTGGGGGGCAGTTGACTCCCGTGGCACCAGCCAGGAGCACACGTTCTTTTTCTTGCCAGGCCCCTGCCTGGTACAGTGAATGTGTACAAGAAAGTGGAAGGGAAAGCAAATGGAGTTCTGTTTTTGAGCCCCTACCACAGCCAAGCACAGAGGCAGGAAACTATATAGTAGACATTCAATAAAAAGGGTATTTTAATAAAAAGGTAAAGCAGAACAGATTTCACAGGAATCGGAGACACAAGATTTAGATCCCTTCCATCTGATGACCTCATTTTCCCAATTTGGAATGTGACCAGAAGAGAGGTGATCAGGATGAATCAGCTCAGGCAGCCTGAATAATGATGACAAACCGCTAGCATTTATGGAAGATGCAAAAGATTGTTCTGTGCTTAAGTAAAATGTAAAGGGAAGTAGAGCAGCAAAGAGCAAGTCTGTGATTTTTCTTTGTCATTCTATGGATCTGGGTGGAGGGTGGAGGTGACCAGGCAGAAGCATAAGTAACACGAGGACCATTTTACTTACTTGCCTATTTTTGCATGATTTACAATTTTCAAATGATGTTCTATCAGAAAGGAAGTCTTTTGCCTCCTCTCTCTCTCTCACACACACACACACACACACACACACACACACACACACACACCATTTAAGAACAACTTAAACAAGAGAGAAAGTAACTAGTGGCCACAAAGAATCTGACAGGTCAGGGGTACCCAGCAAACTCTATTTTGGGCCCTGGAAGTAACCCATCAGATAATTTGACATGCGTCTTTAATTTTAAAGTATCCTAATTATTATTGCTGTCAGGAGAGGATTTTTTACTCAGACTCTCTTTATCCATAGGTTTTTGTTTTTGTTTTTGTTTTTTTCTCTTTTGACACAAGCTTTTTACAAGAGAACAGAGACGTGTTGGCTCCTCTGGGCTCAAGTTGTCCACATAACCAAACAAAATAGCCACAGCACAGGAGAAAACTCACAAAGTGAAAGATTTATGCAAGTAAAACGTTTTGCTTTTCTTTTTGCCATTTTCATCCTGCTTGGATTTTCAGGGAGTAAGTTGTTGTGGGAGTTTCAGGGAGTAAGTTGTTCTGTTACTATAGACTTAGTAAGCGTAATAAATGAAATAAAGGCGGAGTCGCTTAAAGTTTTCGGCATGATCAGCTTCATTATCTTTGATATACACTTAAGGGTTTTGTATTTCAGACAGAAGAATTCTTTAAACTGTTCATGTGTCCCAGATGTGACCCAGTTTCTTTCTGGGAAATGAATGCTGAGTGTTGCACAGACAAGTCAAACAGATGCGGCTATTTTAGGAGTCAGTAAAGTAGTATATTTGCTGGAACCAAATATATAAATCCAACTGGCCAGTGAAACCTTTCTTGAGTACATACTACGGGCTGAGCAATACTCCAGGTTCCAGAAATGCAAACTCAAAAGGCAAGTCCCAACATCGAAGGGCTCGTAAACTACTAAAAGACTACAAGCCTATCACAATGCAAAAGAAAACAAATGCAAAGCACAAAACCAAAGCATAACATGTGCAACAGCAGAAGCCTAAAATAAAGTAGGGAAGTAGTTCCTAAAATGTAGCTGTTTGTTTTGTCTTAGAAGGGTTCAGAAAAGGCGTCACACAGGTGGTGGAATCATAGGAAATTCTGAAGTTTACATTCCAGTTTAGAAATTCTCTTCATCTAAGTCATAGCCTGTTTATGGACAAACGTCTACTCAAAACAATGACAGACAGACGCAGACTCACATAATAATGGGCATAAGATAAGAATAACTAAATGCTTCCGTGCCTCTCAGGCATTTTTTAACTGAAGGAAACTGCAGGTAACGTAAATCATTTTGAAGTGTGCGAGGCAGGGGCATTTCATACATTCACAAGGTTTTGCAACCGTCACCATCATCTAGTTACAGAATAACTTGATCTTCTCCCAAAGGAACCCTGTGTGCATGATGCCATCACTGGCCTTTCCCTCTCCCCCAGCCCTACACCTGGCAACCCCTAATCTGATTCCTATCTCTGTTCCTATTCTGGGCATGTCTTATAAACACAACCGTACAATATTGTGGTCTTTTGTGTCTAGCTTCTATCAGTTACCATATTTTCGAGATTCATCCATATCGTAGCATGAATCTGTACTTATTTCCTTTTTGTAGCTGAACATTGTATGCCTAGGCCACATTTTCTCGTCTGTCTGTCGGGTTTCCACATTTTAGCTGTTGAGAATAGTACTGCTATGAACACTCAATGTATAATTTTTTGTCTAAACACTTGCTTTCAATTCTTTTGAGTATTTACCTGAGAATAGAATACTGGGTATTATGAAAAATCTACTTATAATTTCCTCCAGTACATGCAGCTGGCGCCCTACTCCTTTGAGCCACAGGTGCCGCCCCATCAAACTTTTTTTTTTTTTTTTTTCTTTTTTCCACTGTGGTCACTCCATTTTACACTCCCACCAGGAAGGCACAAAGGTTTCGATCTCTCCACACTGAATCAACGCTTATTATTTTCCATTCATTTTGTTTTGTACTAGTTGTTGCTGTTTGTTTTGCTTTGCTTGCTTTACAGATATTTTAGTGGGTGTGAAAGTTTTTTTTTTTTTTTTTTTTTTTCAAAGTTTAAACAAGTTTATTTCCATTCCCTCCTCAAAAGGGTACTAAAATGCTAAGGAAAATAAATTTATATTCTGGAGAAACTAAACCAGAAAGACACAGACACAATAAAGGTCGGTGGTGGGGAATCAATCAAAAAGAAAACAGGATTAATTGACAGTTAATGACCTCTCCTGAAATCTTTTATTTATTTTTAAATTGAGACAGAGTCTCAAACTGTCACCCTGAGTAGAGTGCAATGGTGTCACAGCTCACAGCAACCTCAAACTCTTGGGCTTAAGCAATTCTCTTGCCTCAGCCTCCCAAGTAGCGCCTGCCACAATGCCGGGCTATTTTTTTTTTTATTGCAGTTGTCATTGCTGTTTAGCTGGCTGAGGCCGGGGTGTGAAAGCATTTTACTGTTTTTCATTAATATTTCCCCAATGATTGATGATGCTGAGCATCTTTATATGTATATATTAGCCATTAAACTTCTTTAGAGTAATGTTGATTCAGATCCTTTGCCCGCTTTTTAATTTGGTTGTTTATCTTTTGTTATAGAATATTAAGAGTGTTGTCTATATTATGGGTATAAGTCTCATCAGGTACATGATATACAAATATTTTCTCCCATTCTCTAAACTGTCTTTATTCTCTTGATAATGCCCTTTGATGAACAAAATTCTCAACTTTGGAGATGTCATCAAGATGCCTAACTAGAAGTGTCTGTTCCTTGCATTTACCTTCTTTGAAATATCAAGTGGATAAGCATACCTCAAACAGAGTGCCTAGGGAGAGAACACTGGAATTCTGTGGGGAAGTGACAAAGACTCCAGGAAGCATGGAAACTTGAGCCTGCAGCTTAGAAGCTCCGTGGGATCAGCACTGTTCATTACCACCACAGATGCCTGCATCCTAGCTACAGGAGAGCCCCTCGCAGTCTTCACAGGCCTTAAGTCCAGTGTATGCAGTTGGTTAGAGTCCATGCAATTGCATTATTCCAGAAAGAGAACTCACACTGGGTACCCCCTAACTCTCTGGGGCCCAGGCTGCTGCAGCAGAGCACCGTTTTGAGGATAGACCCAACACAAGTTGTAACTTGTTCAAAGGTTCAATAGTTCCTGCATTGCCATATCCCTGAGGTCTCAATATCATCCCAGTATTCCCAGACAGAAGGCTATAAGGTCATGGCCTCAGCTGTGCAGCTTTGAACCTAACACCCAAGTTTACATTACCTAGCACCCAGGGGCAAAGGTGATCCCACACAGGGGGAAGGCATCTCCACAACACAGGGAGCCAATGCACGTGCTTCCCTGAGCCTGAGAACCAAAAACATGGAGGCTGCCTCCGCTGCAGCCACATCTACTCCAGAGGCAGAGATGCCCTGCACCCTCCTCCCCTGTGGGCCTGAGGACCCACCCACTTGGGGTCTGCTTCTACTGGTAACCCCATCCTCTTCTCATCTGAGATGCTAAATATCCAAATGTCCCCCCAGGGGCCAGCTTGCCAGGCGTCCATCACTGTCAGTGACTGAGTGACTGAGCACTCAGTGCTCAGTGAGTGAGCCACAGCAGTGACTCAGCCACAACAACTTCACCCAGGGGCCAGAGGGCTGACCTACTTGGGGCACAACATTGATAGCAATTTTGCCATCTCCACTGGGGGGAACCACTGAACATACATGCTGTCCATCACACCAGAGCACTGGCCTATCCAGAGTCCACCACTACTGATAACCTTACCCACTCAAGCAGCAGCACCACCAAAGCCCATGTGCCTTCCAGGGGCCCAAAGATTTGCCCAACCAAGGCCTGCTACCCTTCCCAAAGTTGTGCCATATCCTCCACAAACCCCTTCAAGCCTAGGTTACTGAGGCATTTGCAGACACCACTAACGTTGAATATAGTTGAAGAGATTATACTTCTGTGCCCACCCAGAGCCAAAGTGAAAACAGCCTATCCAAATGTCAGTGTAGGACAGATCTGCAGGAAAAAGCCTTTTCTATGAAATCTACTTCATAAAATTAGAAATGATTGTTCTACTAAATACACAGATATCAATATAGAGATGCAAGATATAAGAAGAAGCAAGGAAACATACCTCCAAAGGGATAAAATAATTCCCCAGTAATGGGCCCCAAAGAAAAGAAGATCTACTAAATGCCAAAAAAAAAAAAAAAAAGAATTCAAAATAATGATCTTAAGGAAACTCAGTGATAAACAAGAGAATACAGGGGGGCGAAGACAAGATGGCTGACCGAAGCCAGCTTTCCACAGAGGCTCCCGTCCAGAAGGAGAGTTAAAGGACAGAAATTTAGCAAGTAACCTGGTGGATTAGAGCGGCACCAAGAGAGAAGGTTGAAGAATGCACATCAACCCTGCTGAGGTGAACTGTGACCCCAAGGATACAAACAAAAGTTACAAAATCCATCACCAAGCAGACGGGAGTCCCCTCCCCCATGAAAACAGCTCGGAGTGCCCCACAAACAAACATGCAGAGTTCAAAGGTCCTCCCACTACACTCCATGGGAGAGACCCTCTAAAAACTGAACCTACCTCCCCTACTAGGGTGCCATGGCATTCTCCTGCCAGGCGTAAAACTGTATAAAACTGTATATATTCTCTACCTGCAATTCTGAGCTCCAGCACTCCCCTCCACTCTCACTCTGAGGTCTGGAGGCCTGTCCCCCAGGAGTCCAGATTCTTGGGTGATTTCTCGAGGGTGTAAACGGGGCCTGGACTGCAGCTGGTCAGTGCTGATTCAACGACACGGGAGTGAGGACAGGACAGTCACCTGAGAGGGAACCATGCCGGAGTGGTGGTGCCCTGAGGTGCAGAGCAACAGACATTTTTGGTAACAATAGGGCTCATCCCCAGATATTCTGAAGTCACACCCCCTGTCTCTCTGGGCAACCAGAGGAGGCTAGGCATCTTCTCAGGTGGCAACCACCATGGAACAGACCTGGGATGGAAAAGCAGGCCCCGTGAGTAAAGGGTTTGCCTGAGGTGGTACCAGCCTGGTTGGAGCTCAGGGACTAGAAAACGTGTGTGCAGAGCCGGGAGATTCCCAGGGTGGGGCTGACCTAGAGGACCACTTTACTGAGCCTAAGACGCACTCAGCCCTTAGGGGATCATCAGCCTATAGACAAAGGAAGGCAGGAGGCTAGAATTGACAGATAACCAAATATAAACCTGCAAGAGCAAAGACAAGGCCTGAGGCACAGGTTCTGGGAACTCAAAATAGCTTCTCTTCTGCAGGGAAATTTAGCAGGGACAGAAACAAATTCCCACAAAGTAGCTCTGTTCTGTCCGTAACATCTATCAGGGGCGGGGCTAGAACTGAGTGAACACCCCCCAGCCTCCATCAAGTGCTCGAGGTTGTCAGGCCTCAACTCCCCTTGCTGGATAGAGGCAGAGAGCAGCGGCCTGGCTGAGCAGATATAGATTTCCTTGTGATTCAGGCAGGTGCAACCCCCTGGAGTATCTGCTCATTGGAGGCAACTGGGTCACAGCCCTGCAGGATTATCAGTGACTGGGTGTGACAGAGGTGCAAGGTGGGGAAGAAGGCATCAACCTTCCCAGACTAATCTATTTGCTGGGTGGGTCCTTCTGACTTCACAAAGCACTGGAACAAGTCCTATTTAAGTTCTCAGCAGACCCCTGAGAACTAGTTGACAGAGACCTTTTAAACTCTCCCACCTGAGATAGGTGTTGACTGAGATAATTGATTTGGACCTTTTGAACTGAGCCAATCACCCAAGGACTATCCAAGTGGTGCCCTGGGTGTGTGGTTGTAGGAAGGTTCGATTTTCCTTTTCCAATTTTTACCTGTGGGGGGGGCGGGGTGACTTAATTGCGGGTATTTCTCCACAGCTGAGACTTCAACTCAGAATAACTATTTCACTAGTGTCAGACAGAGACCAACTGAAAACAAAACAGACCCACTTAGCCCCACCACACCAAACACGTACTCAGTTTCTCAGGTCATCGCACTGTACAAGTCCTCAACAAAGCTCCAGGGGAAAAGTCAAATGGTGTAAAATAATCAAGGGGTGGAATCAGCAGAAAAACTCTGGTAACATGAATAACCAGAATATATCAACCCCCCCAAGGATAGATATGGCAGATGTAACTGAAGATCTTATTCATAAACAGCTGGCTGACATGTCAGAAATCGAATTCAGAATTTGGATTGCAAACAAGATTAATAGAACAGAGGAAAATTTGGATTAGAAATTCAAGGAGAAATTCAAAAGTTGTCTCAAGAATTTAACTAATTTAAAGACAAAACCACCAAAGATTTTGATGCACTGAAGCAAGAATTTGCAGCCCTTGAAGATGTAAAAAATACAGTAGAATTTATCAGTAACACAGTGGAGCAAGCAGAAGAAAGCATTTCTGACAATGAAGACAAAGCTTTTGAATGCTCCCAAACTTTCAAAGAGGAAGAGAAATGGAGAACAAAAATGGATCTTTCTCTCAGAGAGCTCTGGGATACTTCGAAGAAGTCTAATATACGCCTCATTGGAATCCCTGAAAGTAATGAAGTGGCTTCGCAAGGCACACAGGCCCTTCTCCATGAAATTATGAAAGAGAATTTTCCAGACATGCCAAGAGATTCTGAAATTCAGATAGCAGACAGTTTCAGAACCCTAGTACGACTCAACCTGAATAAGACATCCTCCAGGCATATCATAATTAACTTCACTAAAGTTAATATAAAGGATAAAATTCTGAAAGCAGCCAGACGTAAGAAATCCATTACCTACAAAGGTAAGAATATTAGAATGACTGCAGATCTCTCTGCTGAAACTTTTCAAGCCAGAAGAGGGTGGTCATCGACTTTTAATCTCCTAAAACAAAATAACTTTCAACCCCAGATCCTGTATCCAGCTAAACTGAGTTTCATTTATGATGGAGAAATTAAATACTTTAATGACA
>CAUYPK010003695.1:0-13487 GCA_963574355.1 Loris lydekkerianus | reverse complement strand
CATGGGGCATCATACACTAGTTTCAAAGACCGGTTGACACATTTATATCACACTGGTTAACATAGCTTTCCTGGCAATTTCACAGTTATTGTGTTGAGACATTTACATTCTACATTTACTAAGTTTCACATATACCATTGTAAGATGCACCACAAATGTATTCTCACCAATCCCCCTCCTTCCATACCCCTCTCCCCTCCCTCCCCTCCCTTTCCCCCTTCTCCCTATTCCTAGGTTGCAAATGGGTTACAGCATTCATGTGAAAACCCTAAATTAGTTTCATAGTAGGGGTAAGAACATTGGATACTTTTTATTCCATTCTTGGGATACTTTACTAAGAAGAATATGTTCCAGCTCCATCCATGTAAACACAAAGGAGGTAAAGTCTCCATCTTTCTTTAAGGCTGCATAATATTCCATGGTATACATATACCACAATTTATTAGCCCATTCATGGATCGATGGGCATTTGGGTTTTTTCCATGACTTAGCAATTGTGAATAGGGCTGCAATAAATATTCTGGTGCAAATATCTTTGTTGTGATATGATTTTTGGCCTTCTGGGTATATGCCCAGTAGAGGAATTACAGGATTGAATGGAAGGTCTATTTTTTAGATCTTTACGTGTTCTCCATATATCTTTCCAAAAGGAATGTATTAATTTACATTCCCACCAGCAGTGTAAAAGTGTTCTCTTTTCTCCACATCCACGCCAACATCTCTGGTCTTGGGAAGGAGGGGGTTTGGTGAGAATACATTTGTGGTTCATCTTACAATGGTATATGTGAAACTTAGTAAATGTAGAATGTAAATGTCTCAACACAATAACTGTGAAATTGCTAGGAAGGCTATGTTACCCAGTGTGATATAAATGTGTCAACCGGTCTGTGAAACTAGTGTATGATGCCCCATGATCATACCAATGTACATAGCTATGATTTAATAAAAAAAATAAATAAATAAAAATAAATTTCCATTAGTAAGATTTTGCCATTTCTGTAAGTATTCGCTGCTTGGAGAGCCTAATACTCATACAAGCGTAGGTAGGAGTAACCAGAATGTAGAATACCTTCAGAAATTAAGTTCTTCAGAAACTAAGAATCCCATTTTTATCTTGAATCTTGGCTTTGGCTCACGGATCTCCATGATCAATTTAGCCAATGATTTTTTTTCCCTACTTGTGTTCGCAAGAAAAAGAAACAGAAAAGAACATAAAAATCCCTGCGAATTCCCGAAAGCTGGAGTTCACACTCCCTGCAGTCTCTCCATTTACTGCCAGTTTCTGTTCCATCTGAGGCCTCTAACTGCATCCAAACTGCTAGTTAATTACCAGATCGGATCCAATTCTGGACCCGGTTCGGTTTCTGTTGTCACTTCTGAACTCAGGTAAAAAAATTGCTTGAACAAACTTGGAGAGCTCAAAACACAATTTTTGGCGCTTTGGAATCTGAGAACTCCCCTCCCCACTCCAGTTGCAGCAAGAGAGCAATGGGCACAATGGGTCTGGCAGGTGCCACACTTGGTCACTTAGTGCTCCCAGGGCGTTCTGGAAGTTCTACTTCAGAACTTACTTTCTGACGCCATCTATTAAGAAGAAAACCTTGGACAAATTAAATTTTACAGAGTTTAATTGAGCAAAGAATGATTTGCAAATGGGGCAGCTTCTGAACAAATGCATAGGTTCGGAGAGACTCCAGCACTCTGTTATGTGATTAACAATTTATGGACAGAAAAAGGGAAGTGATTATAGAAAATGGAAGTGAGGTACAGAAACAGCTGGATTAGTTACAGCTCAGTGTTTGTCTTATTTGAACATGAATTGAACAGTTGACCACCTGGATTAGCCAAAACCTGGTAATTGGCACAGAGTAGCTTATAGCCTGTTTACACACCCCGCTAGATTACAGCGTACCTTGTACAGAGAAAGCATAAGACCACACTTAAAATATGTCAGGAGGCAGCTTTAGGTTAAGCTTAATTGAACATAATGCATATCTGTGAATACTTGTATCACTAATCATCATTTGAATTTTTCTCTTAGAGAGACGATGCAGAAACCCAGGAGAGTTACCTAATGGGGAAGTGGAAATTAAAACAGATCTGTCGTTGGGATCACAAATAGAATTCAGCTGTATAGAAGGGTGAGTGTGAGGTAATCTAGAAACGAGTCTTTTAAATTAATTTTTAAAGTAGATAATGTGTTCATATATTTCAAAATTTAAAATGACGTAGAAAGATACACATTGAGAATTCTTAATTCCATCCTATCTCTATGTATCCCGTTTCTCCCTGTCCTCCAGCAAGGATCC
This sequence comes from Loris lydekkerianus, assembly GCA_963574355.1. Classification (NCBI taxonomy): domain Eukaryota; kingdom Metazoa; phylum Chordata; class Mammalia; order Primates; family Lorisidae; genus Loris; species Loris lydekkerianus. The sequence goes on along the minus strand of CAUYPK010003695.1, from coordinate 11,178 downwards.
ATTTTTATTGGATTCTTATGTATCTGTCTAGTGTTTTTTTAATAGAAATATGTGCACAAACCAAGAAATTAGCATATATTCTACCCCTTTCCAATAGCAAATGTGGATTTGAATCTTGTTTCATTATTTACTCATCAATATATACTGGAGATATTTCCATGTTTGTACATAGACAGGTTCCTTATTAATCTTCTTTTAGCAACTGCATAGAATTTTATGTGTCATGGCTTGACAGCCCCTTTAAGAGATACATGGGTATTTCTAATTTTTTGCCATTCTGAACAATGCTGTGATGCATTACCTTGTACCTATGTCATTTCATACATATGCAGTTACATTTGTAGGATAAATTCATTGACTCACAGGTGGCCTCTCTGGGTCAATGAGTACATATGTTTGAAAGTTTCAAAGATTTTGTCAGATTGCTCTAAGTAAGCATTGCACAGTTTTTCAGAGTATGCAGAGTCTCTCTCTGAACTCTCCAATTATGTTGTCATAATTATTAAATTTTTGAATGTTTTCCAATGTAAGCAGAGAAAACAAGCTCTTAGTATCGTTTCAATGTACATTTCTCTCATTATCAGTGAAGTTGAGTGTATTTTTATATATTCAAGAGATGGTCGTATTTATTTGTGGACTATTTGTCATGTCATTCCCTACTTTTTTCTCCTAAATATTTATACTTTTTATTCTTAATTTTTAGGATATCGTCATATATACATATACACAATTCCCCCTATTATATTATTATTATTTTTAACTTGGCTATTGGTATTATATTTTCTTTTAACGAGGAAATTGTTTGTTTTTATGTTGTTAAATTTATCAATTTCCCCTTTAATAACGACTAAAGATTTTATGTCTTAATTTAAACGGTGATACCCAATCTGAGATTTAAAAATAATTGCCAAGCCTGCTGTGGTGCTTATAATCCTAGCTCTTTGGGACACCAGTGTAGCAGGACTACTGAAGTAAGGAGTTTGAGACTAACCTAAACAAGAGTGAGACCCCATCTTTACAAAAAAAATAGAATATTAGCCAGATATTATGACATGTGCCTATAGTCCCAGCTACTTGGGAGGCTGAGACAGGAGGATCATTCAAGCCCAGGAGTTTGAGGCTGCAGAGAGCTACGTAGTTGCTATTGCATTCCAGCCCGGGTGATGGAATGAGCCCTTGTTTTAATAATGATAATAATAATACTAATTGCCTATACAGAGTGTAACAAAAGCCACTGTATTGCAGGTACATAGGAAAAATAGGAAATTTTAGCTAAATGTACCTTTACTTACAAAATTTTACAAAATATTTACAAAATATTCTCTACATGTTTCTCTACCACTTTCTAAACATGTTTCTTTACCTCTTTTTATGAAGTGTTCTCTCCCACTCATGGTGAACATCTTCTAAGATATCTGTTTCCTATGTATGCAGAGACTTTTGATACATCCTATACATTTCTTCTATTACTTTTATGTTTTCATATTTCTTAATGTTCAAAGCTTTGACCCATTGGTATATAGTATTAGGTACATATCCTAGTCTATATTTTCCTATGTTTCGTTCCTGTTATTGCAACATCATTTATTTAAAATTTCTTTTTTTTTTTTTTTTTTTTTTTTTTTAGACAGAGTTTCACTTTGTTGCCCTTGGTAGAGTGCCGTGGCTCACAGCAACCTCAAACTCTTGGGCTCAAGTGATCCTCTTGTCTCAGCCTCCTGAGTAGCTGGGGCTACAGGCACCTGCTACAACGCCGGGCTATTTTCTTTTTTAGAGACAGGGTCTCAGTCTTGCTCAGGCTGGTCTCAAACTCCTGAACTCAAGGAATCCACCCATCTCAGCCTCCCAGAGTGCTAGGATTATAGGCTTGAGCCACCACATCCAGCTGGATTATCTGATTTGTAATCACATCATCTGAAATAGTAATTTGTTTTACCTGCTACTTTCTAATTTTCAGATTTCTAATTACTTTTTACTGTCCATTTATGTTACTTAATTATGTCAGCCAGGATGGTACTTTGAGAAATATAACCACAGAAGTTATGATGTCTGACAATTAAGTTCATGAACTTATTGTGGAAAAAGTGCTATGTACCTCATTGCTGACCATCACAATGGTCACCTTTGAAATAATCCCCTTGGGAATCTATGCACCAATGCCAGTGCCTAGTTCATTCTTCAAAGCAATTTTAGAACTCTTTCCTGGAATGGTTATCAAAGCTACTGTGGTATTACCCTTGATGTCCTGAATGTCCAGCTTCCTTTCAATATTTCCATTATCTTTGGATAAAAAAAAAGTCATTGGGGGCTAGATCAGGTGTATAATAATATAGTTATTTGTTTACTGGCTAAAGACTCCCTCACAGACAGTGCCATGTGAGCTGGTGCATTGTCATGATGCAAGAGCCATGAGTTGCTGGCCAAGATTTTCAGTTAAGATTTTCTTAACTGTTTTTCTACCGATGTTCACTTGGTCTGCTATCCTTCTCACAGTCAGCCAATGGTGTGGGTGCATAATTCAATAAATTTTGAATAATACTTTGGCTCCCAAAATATTATTCTTTATCTTTGAAATCTAATAATTTTACTCTTAGTTGTTTTGTCAAAAATAATTTGGTTCAATTTTTGCTGCTATGCAATTTTAATAGGCAGATTAAAGTATTAATATTTTATTTCAGTAGCATTTATTCAAGATGTATTTAAGAAGCTATTTTGTTCTGTTTGTGTTCCTTCGTTAGGTTGTACAATTAAGCATGTAATGATTCTCCTTTGGTTGCCATTTTTACCTATCATTTTTTTCTGAATTTTTTTGTTTGCTTCATTTTGTTGATTTTCTCATTTTTATCCTCTTTCCCCTTATTGTGTATGGCTCCCAAAAGGAAATGTGAGAAGGTTCAGAACTAAGATGCTATTGGAATCTCAGTTGTTCTTATCAGAATAATTGGAAATACTACTCTATACGTAATCTCTTGGCTATATTAGAAAAACTACCTTTTAAAGAAATTTTGAAACCTAATTATAGCTGTATTAAAGAATCATTTTTCTTGAAGTTAATATTTGATGAATTCCAGAGTCTTTTAGATTGTGAAGGGGACATTTACTTTAGTGTTCTGTCACATTACTTGGTAAGTAATTATTATCAAGGTTTATTACTTGATAATGCTGCAATATGAAATCATTAATTATTGTCAATAACCTCGGTGATGCTACAGTATGCAATTGTACAAGCAATACTATTTCCACCTCCCCCCAACCATTATCATGAGAGAGAGGGCAGTGAGACAAACGAAGAAAGCTTAAGACTTGGACTTATAAGCAGCCATAAAAATGGGAGTGGTGAAAGGGGTGCTAATGGTCTATGTAAGTAAACCTAGCATCTAGAAGTCAGGAGGAGCCTTCCAAACAGAGATCATGAGAGTGTGGGATCAGTAATCTAGCTGGCACTTTCAATTAAAGAAAATTGCAGAATATAGTCAAGTGACTCTTTTATTATCCTGCTTGAGCTCTGGATGAACTGCACGGGTGACACCTTGTAGATCCTCAAAAATAGATTAAAGAAGGAAAAAAACAAATGAATGAACACCCTGCCTAATTGCAGTGATGAAATTTTACTAAAAAGTGTGCTCAATGGGAAGTGATATTTGAGAAAACATTATTTCTTCATTTTCATATTGAGTAGACATTATATTTATTCAGATCCAGATCCCTTTATCCAATTTAATTTGTGGTAGGAACAATTCCATTTAAATCTTTTTTATTTTTTTTTTTTGAGACAGAGTCTCACTAGGTTGCCCTCAGTAGAGTACCATAGTGTCACAACTCACAGCAACCTCAAACTCTTGGGCTTAAGCAATTCTCTTGCCTCAGCCTCCCAAGTAGCTGGAACTACAGGAACCCACCACAATGCCTGCCTATTTTTTGTTGCAGCCTGGGCTGGGTTTGAACCCTCTACCCTTGGTGTATGTGGTAGTGTCATAACCACTGTGCTACAGGTGCCGAGCCCCATTAAAATCTTTGATTCTCTCTTGTTCAGATATCTTCTAGTTGGTTCAACTACTAGTCATTGTGAAGTCCAAGATAAAGGAGTTGACTGGAGTGATCCTCTCCCACAATGTGTAAGTAAGTGAAGATTTTTTTTCTGACTTGACTATCAACTTAAACTACTTTGGATAATAAAATTCCTGTACATCTTTATGTCTATCCTCCATTAGAATTTTCATGAAGTTTAGATTTCTTGATAGTACCTTTCTTGATAATTTTTTCTCTTCACTCACTCATATCAGTTGCCAAGTGTGAGGCCCCTCCAGACATCAGAAATGGGAAGCACAGTGGTGGCGATAAAGGCGTGTATGAGTATGGCTCCTCTGTCACCTACAGCTGTGACCCACACTTCTCACTCATAGGCAAAGCCTCCATTTCCTGCATGGTAGAGAATAAAACCGCAGGTGTCTGGAGCCCCAGCCCTCCTACCTGTAAACGTAAGTCGTAAGGATGCATTCTTCTTTGAATTGTTTGTTCTCCTTTGTTTAAAGGAAAAATAAAGAAAAACTTATTGGGAAAATGGAACAACTCAAAGACTAATTACCACCGATGCAATCATTTATTTGGCCAACTGATATTTACTGCATGCTGTATTAGAATATAATAGTAAAAAACAGCACCAATATCTCACTGGTTTGGTGAAGTAAAAGTTCATTCTCATTCATTCTGAGTCTGTGGTGTGTCCAGGTGATCCTCCAGAGCAGCTGTAGTCTGAGCGTTAGCTTAGCCACCAGCTCAGCAATCCAGACTGCTCATTCTCAGGGTGCTTTCACAATCTCTTCAATAGTGGAAAAGAGAAAGGCAAATTGAGCTGTGGCTAAGAGCTTTGTCCTGCAGGTGACCACACAGCCCTTTGCACTGCAACCTTTGTCTATAGCTAGAGGGAAGCTTCAAAGGACTGGGGAATGTAGCCCTTTGTCTGTTCAGGAAGTGCAACTTAAACTGTTCGTTAGCACTTGTAATGTCAACCACATACGCCTGTAAGGCAGGTGAAAACTACTAATACCAGAAGGGCAAAAGTATAAAGCAAACAATAACTGAGCCAGAAAATACATGTGTTATGTTACTGTTAGTCTGCTAATCACTTTGCTACTAACTTCACACAGTATCACTTGCTATTCTGATTTAACGACAGGACACGGTCAAACTAGGGAGATAAAAGAAGGATCCTGCAAACAGTGCAAAATGCCTGAAGTCAGGTCCACAAGAAGTGGAAATGGCAGGAGCTGAGGCTGGAAAAGTTAGCAGGGGCCAGGTAATGAAGAGTCTTGTAAGTCACTCTCAGGAGTTCAAAACAAAGGTTCAATGAAAGGCTAGGGAAATAAGTATGCTTTTAGGAAGAAATCTGGCTGGAGAATGGACAACAATCTGAAGTGGGAAAAATCTTAACCAATAGGCATCTGTTTTGGTCCCTCCAAATTCATGTTAGAACCTAAAACCCAATGTGATAATTTTATCAGGTAGGGCCTTCTGGAAAGTGACTAAGTCATGAAGGAGCCACCATCATGAATTAGATTGGTGCCCTTATAAAAGAGATAGAACAGAGAGCCTTAGTCTTTTTTGTCCTACCTTGTGAGAACACATCATTAATCCCTTCCTCCATATAAAGATGCAGCAGGAAGGCATCATCTTGCAAGCAGACAGAGAGCAAGCCCTAACCAGACACCAAATCTGCTGGTGCCTAGATCTTGGACTTTCCAGCCTCCAGAACTGTGGGAAATAAATTTCTATTATTTATAAACTACCCAGCTAAGGTATTTTGTTATAGCTGGAGAAATAGACTAAGATGGCACTTTCGTAAACCTCCAGCCAAGTAGTAAAGGTGGTGTTAAGTGTAGCTATGGCGGCAGACCGGGAGAGAAGTTGAAGCATTACAGAGAAATTACGGTGCTAGGATTGACAAGACTTGATGACTATGTGTGAAGGGGTGAGTGCAATTTGTTCTCTGCTGGGGGTGCAGGTCTCTGATGTCCTGGCCACTTTTGCATGACATCAGCTCATTACAGTGGGCCGAGGACCCACAACCAAAATCATTCAGGAAATTAGGCCATCATATCAAAAGTTTTGGGGACCTCGGAGGTACATGTTTCTTTTGGGTTATATATGACTGAATATGAATATTTATTTTTTATTTATTTTTTAAATTTTGCTTTCAATTTCAACTGGCTTTCACTCATCTTAGTTTGAAGGTTTTTTTTTTTTTTAATTTTTTTTTTTTCTTTTATTCCTTTAGCAAGTCCCTTGCCCTTTGCCTCCCAAGTAGGTGGGACTACAGGTGCCTGCCACAATGCCTGGCTTTTTTATTTTTGGTAGAGACTGGGTCTTACTCTGGCTCACTCCAGCTCATGCTGGTCTCAAACCTCTGAACTCAGGCAATCCACTGCCTCAGCCTCCCACAGCACTAGGACTACAGGCATGAGCCACCATGCCCAGCCCAAATATGACTATTTAAAAGTAATTTTTTACAAAAAAAAGAAATAAAAATAATTTTTCTATGACTAGTTTTTATTGGTAGGACAGTTGAAGGGGATATCCATAAACATTTCATACAAGGACCAAGATGATGGGCGCTCACTTGACACAGGCTTTAAAAACTGAAATTATACACATACATACTTTATTTTTTATTTTTAAATTTTTCCCATTTATTTTTCATTTGTATATTAACATAAGGTGTTAAGTGCAATTTTGCTATATTGATATTGATGTATTTGCATGGTGATGAAGTCAGGGCCTTTAGTGCATCCACCGCTGGAGTATGCATGTTGTACCCACCAAGCAACCTCCCATCACACCTCTGCAAGTCTCCATTATCTATCATTCCAAGCTCTGCTTCCTTATACCACATGTGGGAGAATACATGGCATTTTTCTTTCTGTGCCCAGGTGGTTTCACTTAAGATAATGGTCTCCAGTTCTAACTATGTTGCTTCAAAAAATGTGATCTCATTCTTTTATATAGCTGGATGGTATTCCATTGTGTATATATACCATATCTTCTTCATTCAACATTTGGTCGATGAACATATAGGATGATTCCATATGTTTGCTACTATGAATAGTGCCACAATAACATATGAATGCAGGTATCTTTTTTTTTATATAATCATTTCTTTTCCTTTGGATGGATGCACAGAAGTAGGATTAGTAGATCTTATGGTAGTTCTATTTTTAGTTCTTTGAGAAAACTCCATACTGTTTTCCATTGAGGTTGCACTAATTTATAATTCTTACCAAAAGTGTATAAGAGTTCCCTTATCTCTGCATCCTTGCCAACATCTTCTTTCCTTGTTTTTTTAATAATGGTCATTTTCATTGGCATAAGAAGATATCTCATTGTGGTTTAATTTGCATTTCTATGATGATTATTGATGTTGAACATTTTTTCACATGTGTATTGGCCATTTATTTGTCTTCTTTTGAAAAATGACTATTCATATCCTTAGCCCATTACTTTTATGCTCTTTTCTTTTCTTTTCTTTTCTTTTTTTATTGTTTGAGGTTCATTGAAGGTACAAAGAATTGGGTTACACTGATTAAATTTGTTAGGTAAAGTCTCTCTTATAATTGTGTCTTAACCCCAAGAGGTGTGCCATATACTGTAATCCCCCATGTCCCATTCTCCTCCCCTCTCCCTGCTCATTCCCCTTCCCCTTCTCTTGAATTGATTTGAATTTTCGTCTTATGAGAGTAGCTATTAAATCTTCTACTGGCTTCATATTAGAATTGAGTACATTGGATTCTTGCTTCTCCATTCTTGTGATATTTTACTAAGAAGAATGCATTCCAAACCAATCCAAGTTAATACAAAAGATATAAAGTCTCCATCTTTTTAAATGGCTGAATAGTAGTCCATGGTATACATATACCACAGCTTGTTAATCCATTCCTGGGTTAATGGGCATTTTGGTTGTTTCCACATTTTAGCAATTGTAAATTGAGCTATGGTAAACAGTCTAGTACAAATGTCCTTATGATAGCATGATTTTTCCTTCTTCTGGGTGGATGCCTAGTAATGGGATTGCAGGATAAAATGGGTGGTCTAATTTGAGTTTTTTGAGGAGTCTTCATACTTCCTTCCAAAAATGTTGTATTAGTTTTCAGTCTCAGCAGTGTAAAAGTGTTCCCTTCTCTCTACATCCATGCCAACCAGCATCTACAGCTTTGACATTTTGTGATGTGGGCTATTCTCACTGGGGTTAGGTGTTATCTCAAGGTGATTTTGATTTGCATTTCTCTGACCATCAGGAACAATGAGCATTCTTTCATGTTTTTTAGCCATTCATCTATCTTTCTCAGAGAAGGTTCTGTTCATGTCTCTTGCCCAGTGGTAAATGAGATTGTTGACTCTTTTTCTGTTGATTAATTTGAGTTCTCTGTAGATTCTAGTTATCAACCCTTTGTCAGATTCATACCCTGCAAATATCTTCTCCCATTCTGAAGGTTGTCTTTTTGCTTTACTTGTTGTATCCTTAGCTGTGCAGAAGCTTTTCAGCTTAATTAAATCCCATTTAAAAAAAAAATTTTTATTGTTGTTGTGATGGCCACTGAAGTCTTTGTCATAAAATCTTTCCCCAGTCCCACATCATCAAGAGTTTTTCCCCTGCTTTCTTCTAAGATTTGTATTGTTTTGTGTCTTAGATTTAAATCTTTTATCCAATTTTTGTAAGTGGTAAAAGATGAGGGTCCAGTTTCAGTCTTTTACATATGGTTGTACAGTTCTCCCAACACAATTTTGTGAATAGAGATTCTTTTCCCAACTGTATCTTTTGTTTGGTTTATAAAAGATCAGATGGCAAGTAGAGACTGGTTTCATCTCTTGGTTTTCTACTCTGTTCTATATGTCTATGTCCCTATTTTTGTGCCAATACCATGCTGTTTTGTTTACTGTGGACTTGTAATGTAGCCTGAAGTCTGGTAAGGTGATGCTTTTAGCTTTGTTTTTATTACTAAGGATGGCCTTAGCTAAGTGGGATTTTTTATGGTTTCATACAAAACAAAGTACTATTTTTTTCAGTTCTTCAAAATATGATGTTGATATTTTCATGGGGTTTGCATTGAATCTATAGATCACTTTGGGTAGAATAGACATTTTGACAATGTTCATTCTTTCCAGCTATGAGCATGGTATGTTATTCCATTTGTTAATGTCTTCTGCAATTTCTTTTCTTAGGGTTTCATAATTCTCATTGTAAAGATCCTTCACCTCTTTTGTTAGGTATATTCCTAAGTATTTCATTTTCTTTAAGTTGCTGTAAAGTGAATTGTGTCCTTCATTTGTTTTTCAACTTTGGCTGTTGTTGGTGTATACAAAGGCTCCTGATTTGTGGACATTGATTTTGTTCCCTGGGACATTACTGTATTTCCTGATCACTTCCAGAGATTTTATGGTTGAGTCTCTGGGTTTTCTAAGTATAAGATCATATCATCAGCAAAGAGCAAGAGTTTGAACTTCTCTTCTCCCATTTGGATGTCTTTTATATCTTTTATATCCTTCTCATGCCTCACTGCACTGGCTAGAACTTCCAGCACAATGTTGAATGGTAGTGGCAATAGTGGACATTCTTGTCTGGTTTCAGTTCTAAGTGGAAAAGCTTTCAGTTTTACTCCATGCAATATGATGTTAGCTGTGGTTTTGTCATAGATGGCTTCAGTCAGCTTAAGAAATATGCCAACTATGCCTATTTTCTTAAGTGTTCTTGTTAGAAAAGGATGGTGAGTTTTGTCAAATGCTTTTTCTGCATATATGGAGAGGATCATATGGTCTTTGTTTTTGCTTCTATTGAGATGGTGTACATTTATAACTTGCTTAGGTTAAACCAGCCTTGCATCCTTGGGATGAAACATACTTGATCGTGATTAATAATTTTTTAATGTGTAGCTGCAATCTGTTAGCTAAGATTTTGTTGAGTGTTTTTGCATTGATATTCATTAGTGAAATTCGTCTGTAGTTCTCCTTTTTAGCTGGGTCCTTTCCTGGTTTTGGAAGCAAGGTGATGCTTGCTTCATAGAATGTGTTGGGAAAAGTTCCTTCCCTCTCAATGTTTTGGAATAGTTTCTGCATTATAGGAATATGCTCATCTTTGAAGGTGTGTTAGAATTCTGATGTAAAGCCATTTAGTCCATACCTCCTTTTGTTGAAAGTTTTTTTTATTGTTTCTTTGATCCGAGTGCTTGATATTGGTCTGTTCGAGAGATCTATTTTTTCTCGGCTAAGTCTAGGGAAATGTTTGGATTCCAAGTATTTCTCCATTTCCTCCACATTGCCAAATTTCTGGGCATAGATATTTTGGTAGTAGTTGGAAATAATCTCTTGTATCTCTGTGGTATCAGTTATTATTTCCTCCCTTTTGTTTCTGATTGAGGTCATTAAAGAATTTATCTTTCTATTTCTAGTAGATCGGGCCAATGGTTTATCAATTTTTTTTTTACATTCCACATTTACTAAGTTTCACATATATCCTTGTAAGATGCACCGCAGGTGTAATCCCACCAGTACCCCTCCCTCCACTCCCCTCTCTTTCCCCCTTCCCCCTATTCTTAGGTTGTAACTGGGTTATAGCTTTCATGTGAAAGCCCTAAATTAGTTACATAGTAGGGCTGAGTACATTGGGTACTTTTTCTTCCATTCTTGAGATACATTACTAAGAAGAATATGTTCCCACTCCATCCATGTAAACATGAAAGAGGTAAAGTCTCCATCTTTTTTTTAAGGCTGCATAATATTCCATGGTGTACATATACCACAATTTATTAATCTGTTTGTGTATCGATGGGCACTTGGGCTTTTTCCATGACTTAGCAATTATGAATAGGGCTGCGATAAACATTCTTGTACAAATATCTTTGTTAAGATGTGATTTTTGGTCTTCTGGGTATATGCCCAGCAGGGGAATTACAGATTGAATGGCAGATCTATTTTCAGATCTCTAAGTGTTCTCCATATGTCTTTCCAAAAGGAATGTATTAATTTGCATTCCCACCAGCAGTACAGAAGTGTTCCCTTTTCTCCACATCCACGCCAACATCTCTGGTCTTGAGATTTTGTGATATAGTCTAGTCTCACTGGAGTTAAATGATATCTCAAAGTAGTTTTGATTTGCATTTCTCTGATGATTAAAGATGATGAGCATTTTTT
>CAUYPK010003693.1:0-59859 GCA_963574355.1 Loris lydekkerianus | reverse complement strand
ACCCGCACGTCCGTGATCATCCACTCATGGTTCAGGAGTTGCACTGGAAACGATCTGAGGGCTGTCTGCAGTCTGGGTGCAGGTGAGGGTCTGGAACGGAGCTGAGGGCTGTCTGCAGTCTGGGTGCAGGTGATGGTCTGGAATGGAGCTGAGAGCTGTCTGCAGTCTGGGTGCAGGTGACAGTCCTCAGATGCCAGAGAAGAGCCTTCAACTCCTGACCTGGCATTGGAAGGCATCTGCAGAGAAACCTCCACCTTCTTGTCTGAGGAGCAGGGAAGCAAGGAGACAGCGCCTTCTCCTTCCAGGGTCAAGGCCCAGGAGGGAATTGCTGAGGCCCTTGGAAGAAGGATGAGCTCTTGATGCTTCTTTGTACATCCCCTAAACTGTGTGTCCTGCATAGCTCAACACGTCCTGTGTCCTCACGTCATTTTAAGAGCAGATCTGGCCGTCTGTTCTAACACCAACAACCTGCCTGATATTTCTGCCTTCCATTCCTATGTGTCCAGACCTGTTCCCGCCAAAGGTCGGATGGAGGGACCTCAACTTTAACTAGCCTGGATCCTGGAAGTGGCCAAAATAGCAGCCATTGGCCCAGCACCTGCCCAGACAGGTGTCCAGCAGGGTGGGGTGTGGTCATCCGTGGAGAGGACACCCAGGTCCTCCACAGGCTGAGGTCTGCTCCCCTACAAAGTGGACACAGGAGGGAGATGAACGAACCTCTGTCTCTGCCCCCCCCCCTTCCAGGAGGAAGTGCCCCTTCCTCCTGGCACCTGTGCCCCCACCTCACCTGGTTTAGTGATTCTGTTAGAAAACATGGATGGATTCGTTTTGTGAGAACAACACAAGCCCCTAAGGGATGGACCCTACATAAGCCTGCACCTGTTCCCTTGGCGTGTACTGTCTGGCCATCCACACTCCCCACCGTGACCCTCTCTGTGCCTTACATGACTTTACTCCTCAGCAAGAATGGACCCGCACCCCTCTCTCCCTTGGTCTGGAGCCTCCTGGAATCCTGGAGCTTGGCCTGACTGCCTCCTCTGTTACCTATTCCTAGAGGGCTGAACGCTGCCCCCAAAAGAGGCAGGAAAGTCGGGGTATCTGTGAAGGGGCCCTTATTTGGAATGTAAGTCTTTATAAATCTAATTAAGTGAAGGATCCTGGATTAGGGAGGGTCCTAAAGCCAGTGACAGGTGTCCTGCTAAGAGACAGCAGAGGGGACACAGACACAGAGGTGAAGCCACGTGGAGATGCAGGCAGAGACGGGAGTGATGTGGCCACAAGCCCAGGGACGCCTGGAGCCCCCAGGAGCTGGGAGAGGCAGAAAGGAGCCTCCTGTGGGGCTCCCTCCACAGCCTGATGAATGGGAGCAGTCTCCTTATAAAGGGACCCCTGAGAGACCCTTTGCCCCTTCCACCAGGTGAGGACACAGTGAGAAGGCACCTTCTATGAACCATGAGTGAGTCCCCACCACTCACAGCACCTGCCGCGCCTGGATCTTCAGCCTCCAGAGCTGTGAGCAATAAGTGTCTGTTTTTTATAGCCTGTAAGACAATATAGATCATAAATATAAAAAATAAAAGGCTTTTTTGTCATGAAAAATCAGGTGCAAAGACTCTGGTGTGGTTCCCGGTCAAGTCAGAAGCTGTCCCTATTGTTTGAGATGTGAGTATTAGTACACACAATGAAAACGGCCTTCAGGAACCATCACACGGGTTCTTTAAGGAAAGGAAGTTTGATGACGGTTGCTTCTGAGGACAGAATCGAGGACAATGTCCATTTAGGTTACATGTTACTATTTTACAAAATATTTGGGTGATGGTTAACAATTACATTTCTGGAATAATATTTTAGAAAGAGTTGTAAGGTACCTGGTTTTTGCAAAAACCCTTCCTCTCCCTGTGCCCCATGTCTCTGCTCCTGGGACCCCTTCCTGGATGTTGTCAGCACCTGGATTCCAACTTTTATAAAAAATTTAAAAAGTACCGGGCAGCACCTGTGGCTCAGTGGGTAGGGTGCCGGCCCCATATACCAAGGGTCGCAGGTTCAAACCCAGCCCCGGCCAAACTGCAACAAAAAAATAGTCAGGCGCTGTGGTGGGCGCCTGTGGTCCCAAGTACTTGGGAGGCTGAGGCAAGAGAATCGCCTAAGCCCAGGAGTTGGAGGTTGCTGTGAGCTGTGATGCCACAGCACTCTTCTTAGGGCAATGAAGTGAGACTCTATCTCTGAAAAAAAAAAAAAAAAAAAAAAAGAGAGAGAGAAAGAAAAAAAAAGAAAATGGTCATATGAAGGCAGACACAGAGAAAGAAGGCTCTGCAATAAAGGCATTATACAGTTGCCATTCAAGGAACACCAAAGATTTTCAGCAAACCATCAATAGCTAGGAAAAGGCAAGGAAGAATCCCCCCACTAATTTTAGAGAAAGTGTGGTCCTCCTGAGAACTTGATTTCAAACCGGTAGTTTATAGAACTATGAAACATTAAATTTCTATTGTTATAAGTCTGTGACACTCTGATACAATGAGGCAAGGAGACAAACACACAGTCTTGTTTAATGTCAACATATTTATGAATTTTTAAAATTATTTTTTCATTAATTTCTAATTTTATATATTTTTGGGAGAAAATAATTTTATTTCAATATCTTTTAACTTATTGAGATTATTTTTGTGACATAACATATGTTGTATCCTGGTGAGGGTTCTGTGTCTACTTGAGAAGAATGTGCTATTGTTGAGCAAAGTGTTCTATATCATGTTAGTTATAATTGGTTTGTGTGTTATTCAGGAATTCTATTTTTTGCTGATATTCTGTCTAGTTGTTCTATCTACTATTGAAAATGGGATATTATGTCTTTAATTATTATTTTTGAACTTTTCGTTTTTCTCTCCAAATCTGTCAGTTTTTGTCTAATGTATTTTGGAATTTTGTTGTCAGGCACTTATATGTTTATAGTATTTATGTATTCTCGATAGATTCACTTTGTTATTCTTTCATAATTTCCTTCTTTAATTCTCATAGCAATTTTTGTATTAAAGTATATTTTGTTGCAGTGTAGCCATATGAGCTTTCTTTTAGTCATTGTTTGCCTAGAGCATCCTTTTCTATCCTTCTACATGTAATCTATTTGTGTAGTGAATCTTTTATAGATAGCATATAGTACTCACATTCATCCAATGGTTGAATCCAATATTAATTATTTGTGGACATTTTGTATTTATTTGCATACATGTTTGCCTTGTTTGAATATTTTAGTCAGCATGGATTTCATTTGTAACACACAAATAAAATATTTCAATTAAAATTGCTTCTAAAACAAAGGATAAGAGAAAATCAAAGTAACACAGTATAGATAGTAAATGTTCGTAAGCAAAAAGGAAGCAACAAGGAAAAGCAAGCATGCAGGGCACAAGCAGCCAAGAAAATGACAGATGTTAGAACAAGTGTTCATATCAAAGCAGGCATACTCCGGTATTGACTGATGCCAAGTGGAGTCCTTTATAGGTATTTTTAAAAATAAATTTTTGGAATGTGAACCTGGCCAATAACAATGAAATCTTACAGTGATAAAAATGGTAGCCTTATGTTTTTATATCTACACTATATAATTACTAAAGTAAAATGAATATGTTATGCCTCTGTGTGATTTTCTCATTTCTTTCTTTACTGATAAACTTTGTAAGAACATAAATGAATTTTGAAACTTGCAAAAAATTGGATATTCTAAATGGGGAAAATTATGTGGAAATAAATTTGCAGCATTCTTTCTATGTAATATGATAAAATAGCCACATCACTCTACATTATTATGGGATCTTTAATTAAGAAAATATATTTGAGAGTGCATATATGTTGACTATCTAGGAAGCAAGTTTTTTTTTTTTTTTTGGCTATTAAGTAGCAAACTTGATCTATTACAGTCATCTAGTATGTTGCTACAAAGGATGTTCCAGATTGGTGTTCAAGAAAATGTTATCTTTAATTTTAATACCCATATGTATAAATTGTTGACATTTGCCATGATACAAAGTGGACAAAAGATAGAAATATAATATATCACCTTACCTGATACCAAGAATTCCCAGAAGTTTGTCTTACGATAAATATATAATCATCAAGAAACAAAATACATTATCAATCATTAAAAAATACTTTACAGTGGTAAATTTTAATTATGAACTACTTTAGTCATATGAACAGTTATAAACTGTTTTAAGAGATATCAAGATATCCTCTACACTTAAACTATGATAATAACCTTTTAATTTACAGCTTTTTAAAAAAGATGGAACAATACATTGAATATTAAAATGTTCATTGTTCTCCTTTTAAGAAACATCCCATATGATTTCCAGAAGAAAATACTGTAAGATTTATGTACAGTTATCCATTTCATTAATACCTATGTATTTTTACATAAATGATATTGTAACATATACATTTTTTGGAATGTGATTCTCTCACGCATTTATTTCACTTTCAAATTCTGTTCTTGTCATATATTTATTTATATATGAAAGATTAAGTATGCCTATTAATTTATGTTCCTGTCTCAACACTCCAGGAAATTTTAGTAATGGAATAAGCCCAAAGGACAAAGAGAATATAATTTATGTTGATAATAGAAGAGAGAGAGCTAATAAAATATTGTAGGTTTAAAGTAGATGAGAAGTTCATTTTATGAAGCAAAATCCTAACACGATTGAGGAATTTGAGTACTGTGCACATTTGAAAGCAGGAATTTAGGATGCAAATTAAATGACTGGGTAAAGGCCTGTAAAAGGTGATGTTTAATTTTTTCCATCTACCTTCTTTATCCTAGTCCCCAAGAACCTAACCTTCCTCTGCTACTACAGGGGTTGGATGACAGGTCAGGGATCCACCACACAGCCTCAGGCTGGCTGTAGATGATGGATAGATGATTCCATTCATTTGTTAAAACTCATACAGTGGTATACTACACCAAAAGACTTTTACTGAATAGAAAATGCAACAATAAAAATAACAAAAATAACAGCAGGATTTTAGAGTATAGAGGTAGAATGCAGACTATGGCAAGTGGGCATTACAGATACATAACATGACCTCATTGAAGGAGGCAGGGAAAACACTGACCTAAGTAACTTTGGAGAGCAATATTTTGAATGAATATAGTGAGATTAAATGAGAAAGAATTCTACATAAACACTGTAGTTCAGATGATACATATTCATGTTCAATTCACAGTAATTCTAAAATCACTTTCATGTAAACTAGTATAAAGCAAACAAGGAAATAAACTGAAATTAAAGCAAGTCAAGTTTCTTACCTTTCAAGAAAGGGTAAAAAGATCAAAGAAGTTCTCTATAGATCCTAGTTATCAAGCTTTGTCTGATTCAAAATATGCAAATATCCTTTCCAGTTGTGTCAATTGTCTATTTGCTTTGGTTGTTGTCTCCTTAGCTGTGCAGAAGCTTTTCAGTTTAATGAAGATCAATTTGTTTACTTTTGTTGTTGCAATTGCCACGGCAGTCTTCTTCATGAAGTCTTTCATGGCCAATATCTTCCATTGTTTTTCCTATGTTTTCTTTGAGGATTTTTATTGTTTCATGCCTTAAATTTAGGTCCTTTATCTATCTTGAATCAATTTTTGTGAGTGGGAAAAGGTGTGGGTCCAGTTTCAGTCTTTTACATTTGGATATCCAGTTCTCCCAACACCATTTATTGAATAGGGAGTCTTTCCCCCAAGGTATGTTCTTGTTTGGTTTATCAAAGATTAAGTGGTTGTAAGATGTTAGTTTCATTTCCTGGTTTTCTATTCGATTCCAAGTGTCTATGTCTCTATTTTTGGGCCAGTATTATGCTGTCTTGACCACTATGGCTTTGTAGTACAGACTAAAATCTGGTATGCTGATGCCCCCAGCTCTATTTTTATTACTAAGAACTGCCTTAGCTATACTGGGTTTTTCTGGTTCCATACAAAACGCAGAATCATTTTTTCCAAAACTTGAAAGTATGATGTTGGTATTTTAATAGGAATGGCATTGAATAGGTAGATTGCTTTGGGAAGTATAGACATTTTAACAATGTTGATTCTTCCCATCCATGAGCATGGTATGTTCTTCAATTTGTTAATATCCTCTGCTATTTCCTTTCTGAGGATGTCATAATTTTCTTTATAGAGGTCCTAACACCTCCTTTGTTAGGCATATTCCTAGGTATTTCATTTTCTTTGAAACTATGGTGAAGGGAGTTGTGTCCTTTAATTAGCTTCTCATCTTGACTGTTATTGGCGTATACAAAGGCTACTGACTTGTGGACATGGATTTTATATCCTGAAACATTACTATATTTTTTGATGACTTCTAGGAGTCTTGTGGTTGAGTCTTTGGGATTCTCTAAGTATAAGATCATGTCATCAGCAAAGAGGGAGAGTTTGACCTCCTCTGCTCCCATTTGGATGCCCTTTATTTTTTTGTCTTGCCTAATTGTATTGGCTAGAACTTCCAGACTATGTTGAATAGTAAAGGTGACAGAGGACAACCTTGTCTGATTCCAGTTCTAAGAGGAAAAGCTTTCAGTTTTGCTCCATTCAGTAAAATATTAGCTATGGGTTTGTCGTAGATAGCTTCAATCAGTTTTAGAAATGTGCCACCTATGCCTATACTCTTCGGTGTTCTAATTAAAAAAGGACGCTGGATTTTATCAAATGCTTTTTCTGCATTTATTGAGAGGATCATATGATCTTTATTTTTGCCTCTGTTAATACGGTGGATAACATTTATGGACTTGCATATGTTAAACAAGCCTTGTATCCCTGGGATGAAACCTACTTGATCATGATGTATGACTTTTTTGATGATAAGCTGTAATCTATTGACTAGGATTTTGTTGAGAATTTTTGCATCTATATTCATGAGTGAAATTGGTCTGAAATTCTCCTTTTTGGTTGGGTCTTTTCCTGGTTTTGGAATCAGGGTGATGTTTGCTTCATAGAACGTGTAGGGGAAGATTCCTTCCTCCTCAATTTTTTGGAATGATGTCTGCAGTACAGGGATAAGTTGTTCCTTGAAGGTTTGATAGAATTCTGGTGTGAAGCCATCTGGACCAGGGCATATTTTGTTTTTTGTTTTTTGTTTTTTTCTTCTGTGTACTATTCCTTTGAATATTTCTCTTTTGTGTGTTAAGAAAAAGAAAACATTACAAAGGCCAGTGATATAAATTTGTTCAGAATCTCGGGAGAAGAAATATAACAGTAATCTTCCACTTCTCTGTAAGACCATCGTTAAGTTGAAATGCCTTGAAACTTGATATTGAGGATTAAGGCTGTAAGGTGGCTCAGTCCCTGCCTTTAGGCTGCTCAGTCACTAGGTTTCTAGCTCCTGCCAGATCCTTGCTCTGCGACCCTGAGGGTGGAGCTTGCTGGGGCAGTTCTCTCACAATGGCTCTCTGCGGCCCAGAGCTGAACACTGTTAGCTCCATCAAGCTCAGCGGCTCAGTCTGGGACCCTAGACAACACCCAAAGTTCTCCACACTCCTGCTCAAGCTCTCCCCAAGGCAGTTCAAGTCCAAAAACACCAAAACAGTTCACAGGTAAGACCTTTCTGGCTTATAGTCTCACTGCTGCTGTACTTACAGCTGCCAGCAGAATTAGACTGATCTAACACACGCAACCACTTGCCAGTTTTCCACTGTTTTTGTCCTTCTCTTGGGGTCCAGAAGTCTCTTGCTGACTCCCTGTATCCTCAAAGGGATGATCATAAGCAGATCCCACCAGCCAGAGATGCCTGGAGTCTTATCTCCCCAGACTCACAGTGCCCAGTTGCAGGGAAGCTGTTTTTCGGCAGCCATCTTGCTCTCACCCTTCCAAATAGGAATTATTTACATTATAAGAAACCAGGAACACTTGCTTTCAGGAAGAGAGCTCTTAGCAGGAACATGTTGGCCATTCCAAATATTTGACAGGCCTCTGTGGGAGGGAAAATGGATTTTCTCTGAGTGGTGCCCAGCAGAAAAATGAGGACCAACGGTCAAAGACTTCAGGAGGACCAATTGTGCTGAGGCAAGGCAGGGATAAAAATTCAAACCTGGGGATGGCCCACGATGAAAGGGATGGAAATGTGTAGCCCCTCCTGGGAGGGAGACAGGGGTTGCAGAATTCTCTTTGGCAGGGCTGAGGGGGGATCTTTGTACCAGACAGATGGTTGGGCAGTTGACTTGTGAGGATAGTTCCAAAGCCCATGCTCCAGTGCTTTCTCTGTAGAAGGGAAAGGGAGACCTGGACTTTCTCAAGGTGTCCCTGCCAGCCCCAGAGAAGGGGCCAGAGCCAGGCCTTTGCCCACTGGGTCTGAGCCACACCATTTTCCATCCCATGCTCAGACACTGCCACAAGGAGCCTATGGATCCACACCCAGACTCAGACCTGAAGATGCTGTGGTCAGTTCTTCTGAAATTGAAACTCCATCCCACCCCTCCTCTTCCCAAATTTCCTCTCTCAAGAGAATGAGGTGTCTCTTGCTGACAGGTGAGGCTGTGCACATCAAGTGAGACCTGACCCCAGAGGTGCTCCTCACTCCAGCAAATCAGTGATGCCACCATGGCAGAGTTCCCAGACAGGCCCAGTCTCCTCCCTCCAGCACTTAGTCAGGGTTAGAAAGTTCTGAAGAAATAAGCAGCTATGCTTCCTCAGTGGCAGTCAGTGTCTGCTCCTCTCACTGATGTGATACTGCCCTGATCCCCCAAGTCATCCCCTTCTATGGGGACATAGAAGTTACAGTAATGCAGAAGCAGGTCCAGACTGCTCTGAAGTAACCTCACATGACTGTGGAACTGCCTGTTACTTGATGGTCCTGGACAAATTCCTCCAGGGAAACAATTCCCAATGCCTTCTGACCGCTGCTATGGACCCCTCTCCAAAGTGGAAAGTCTGAATGGTCAAGAATGGCCTTGCCTGCTGTTCGAATCTTCTGCTGTTAAAAGAGACCTCATTTGTAACAAAGTTACTTATGATTGCTTGGTTTTCATCAAGCAACAGTTATTCCCCCAAAGGCCACTCATCTCCAAGACTAATCTCCAAGCCCTGAACCTAACTTCACTCAGTCCACAGACCCAGAAAGGCTTCCTTCACCCCCTCCTCCGTCGCCTTTCCTAATTCACTGGAGAGAAGGCTGGTGGCAGGCCTCTCCAGCTTCAAAATTACCAATATCATAGAATGGGGCAATAAATGCCTTTAACAAAATTCCATTCCATCAAGCCTATTTGACAGCCTATGAGGTTGCTGTGGAGTGAGATATTCTTTAGACCTCCCCTCCACAATGCTCCTTGGGCGTGGAATGGAGCATTCATACTTCAGCAGACTTCTGAGTCATGGCTGACATGGGACTGCTGAGGAGTGAGGCCTGCTTGGTGTGGCTTGTGGGCCCCTTGCCACCACTGCCTACCAGATTCGCAGGTGGAAAGAAGTCACAGAGCCTGGGCCCTGCGAGGAGCCTCCCTCAATTGATATGCATCGGGCACCTGCAGGAAAGGAGGAGGGAGTGATGGAGGACTCAGGAGAGGACAGGCTAAGACAAGCCCCAAATGCTGATGACAAGTGGAAAATTTGAAATCCTGGGTACTAAGAAAGCCTGTATCTGAACCGGTGTCAGGAACATGAGACACTGCGATGATTTTCTCTCTATCAATGCCTCAAAGTTGCTGTTCTCAACATTTAAGATCTGCTTTCCAGAATATTCAGGTTTCAGTTTGAAAGGCTTTAAATTCCCAAAATGCAGACCCTAAAATGAGCCAGATAATTCTGGTTGAGTATGGATTGTGGGCCCTCCTGAGGGAACCTGGGCCATGCTAGGTCACCTTGCCACCATGAGTTTAGAGCTTATCTCTGAGGCAAGGCAGGTGCTCCTTGAGGGCTCAAGGAGTGTTTGGTTTGGAATTTCAATATGATGGGAAGTGTCAGAGTGGGACTCACTAGCTGGGTTTGCCCTCCTTTCAAGCCTGACCTGGACTTTTGGTTTTCTAGGAAACAAAGGGGATGTGGGCATGAAAGGAGACAGAGGAGACATGGGGCCCCCTGGAGCCCAGGGGAGTAAAGGTGACTCCGGGAAGCCAGGCCCACCAGGTAAGAAGCTGCGGGATCACGCCCACTGACCTGTAGGTTTTTCCTTTCCTTCAGGTAGGCTGAGCCCCAGGAAGAAAAAGTTCCTAAAAGTTCTTCTTCATTTTAGGTTTGCTTGGTTCTCCTGGAACCAAAGGAGATCAAGGTAAGAACTGGGAATCTGGGCATCATTCCAGCTACCACTATCCCCTAGCAGAGTCAAGGTGGAGACCAGACCACCATTTTTTAGTTCATTATATATTAACTCAGAATACCTGAAACTTCTTAAAATCCTAGTCCCTCCTAAGAGAAACAGAGTGGCCGGCAGGAAGAGGGCTTAACTAATGTTCTTCTTGAGACCTTTACCCCACCCCACTTCACTGTCCTGGGCGTGCAGCTGGACATTTACACCCAGAGCTCCTAGTAAGTCCCCAAGTCCCAGACCCTGTAGCAGGAATGCATAAGTTGCTGAGACTAATTTTCCTCCCATTCATGGGGCTAGGTCATGACTTCTAAAGAGAGCTGGTTAGAGCTGCCAAGGGGACTATCAGGTGTTTGAGGATTCATGTCAGGCCCTCTGCTGAGCACCCCCACGCTGTGATCACCACTTACCTTTCAGGACAACCAGGAGCACAGGGTGTTCCAGGCTTTCCTGGTGCATCAGGACACGCAGGTGCCAAGGGTGAGCCTGGCAGTGCTGGCCCCCGCGGGCTGACAGGTAGGTCCCAGGTCCTGCAGTGGGCATGGAGAGTGATGTCTAAAGACCCACCCTTATTCCCTGTGTGGTGTCTGTTGTCCAGGACCGCCAGGGAGTCCAGGGAGTCCAGGAGTCTCAGGCGTGAAAGGAGCTAAGGGTGACACAGGTAACAGAGGGTATGGGAAGGTGGGTGTTTGGGGTCACTGGGTGGCAGGATGCGCAGGGAAGAGAACTGCCTTCCAGCAGGCCCGCAGAGGAGGTGGAGAGCGCCTGGGCTCCCTACGAATGGAGGCAGTCTCTCCTGCCGAATCTCTTTGGGCTGGAGGGTAGAGAAACCCCTTCTGGTGCATTCTCCTAGGGGTACAGCTGGCAGCGCTGGTCCACACCAACCAAACTCACAAGACTGTTTTATAAACCGTCCTGCCAACCTAGTTAGGTAACACACCATCATGTTGATTTAGTCTAGGTTATAAGCCCTTGTATCAATATAGTCTGCTTCCTAAACCATGGCACCAGTTTAGTCCAGTCACTAAGTTAGAACACCAGCAGTGTTCACTTAGGTCACTGTGTTAAGTGCTAAGATGGTCTCAGACACGCAGGGTGGTATAGGGGACAGAGAGGCTGTTGCCTGGTGGTGCAGGCACACTGCATAGAGAATGGCTGTGTGCCATTTGGAAAGCCAGGAGCATGCAGAGGTGCAAGGAGGAGAGGAGGTGAAGGTCATGACATAGGGCTGTGTGTCTGCTGAGGATGGCTGTAGACACCTGGCCTCTCCCCCTCCTCTGCCTAAGCGGAAGTTCATGCTTATATCAGGCCACCTGGATGCATCTCCCTGGGCCATGCTGCAGGCCCACAACAGGCTGGTCCTTCACAGTTCTAAATGATTCATCTGTTCATTCGTCACCACCTCTTGGAAGCCTTTCACTCTGGGCCTTAGGGTTTTCCTGAAGATTTTTGGGAGCCACGGCAAGGGCAGTCCTTTCCCTGTTTCTGCCCTTCTAACTCATCCAACCTTAGAGCCATTTTCATTTTCATAGATTGCATGTAAGTATAGGTGGGGCCCTGCTACCCAATCCCATATAGATACCACCTGAAGGCCATCAGCAAGATCTTACCCTGGGAAAGGCTCCATTGAGGTATGGTGTCACATGTCCCTGACTTTTTGCTGCCCTTCCTGATCTTATAATTCCATCTTTTCCAATTCCTGAACTTAGGGTGTATCTGACTTTGGTGCCTGCAGTTCTCTTGGTCATGACTTTTCTGCTTGGTTTCATGGAAGTGCTTGCTTTCAGCCCTCAGTTACAAATAGCAGCTGCCATCTGTCCCCACCCCTATTGCCAGACTAATGGTTTTTGACTAAGCAAGAGTATAGAGGGTAAAATATGAATTTTTTACCCCCAGGGGCTCTATGCACAGTCTCAGGGTCCAAAGCCTATCTTTTGACAGACTGAGGGTAGGGAGTCTGCCCTGCACTCTGCGTGTTGGGGGGGTTTGCATAAAAAGAGCCGCTCCAGCTCTTGGGCAGCCCACATCAGTCCAATGAGACACACACTCCTGTTAGTGCTATTTTACAGTAAGTTGCCGAAAGTCAAACAGTGAGTGTTTAAATCTAGGCCCGGCTGACCCAGGGCTTGGGGGTCTTGTTTACTACACTCTATCATGAGGTCTTCCTCCCGAGCTACCCTTATCGGGGAACCCTGCTGAGTGACACTTTCTCCCTCCATCCCAGTTTAGCAAGTCATAGTAGAAGGCATCAGTTTCTTCCACTCTTAGAAGGAAACAAGAAGCACTCAGGCCCTATAGTAGCACCTAGTTATTTACCCAAGACCCCACACCCACTTTAGTGCAGAGATCCTTCGCCAAGATGTGAGGGTCAAATTAACTCCATCATCGTTGAATCCTTGTGTATTTATTGAGCACTTTTATGAGGTTCTCCATTAATCAGGCCTAGTGGTGAATTCTAGCCAAATTCTAGGGGTTACCCCTTAATGCCAGCTGCCCAAGTGAATGACACTTTCAATTTGGGGCATGTGATAATTACTATTTATTCAAAACTGCTTAGCTTGCTAGACCAAGTGCAGGTACTTGCCTCAATGCGGTAGCTGATAGCCCATGCAGACATCTCAGAGGGGAATTCCAATGGGGCCATAATCTGGCCAATCTTATGTCATCCTAGAGTCACAGGCTAATGAGCTTGCAGAGAGATTAGATTCTATAATTTCTGAAGTGAGATAGGTGGAGTCTGCAGTGGTGGTGGGAGAGCCAGATCTTCCCATCAAGGAAGACAATGCAGACTTATCAATGTCAAGGTGCTGGTATTCCCCAAACTAAAGCTGCTATGGTGATTTTCCAGATTTGATGTATCAAGCCAGGTTTTCAAACTGATGTATTTCCTTTTTTTGTAAATAAAATCATTAATCTCTCAAGAGAATATCTAACTATGGTAGATGAAAACAGAAACATTATAGTGCATTGGCTTGACCTAGGTAACAGTTAAATTTCATGATGGTGGTTAATTATAAGAAATGAGAGATCCTTTTGCTATTCCAGTGCCTCTGGGCCAGGAACTGTGCTTGAGACTTGACCTAGGATCTTAGTTTATTCACCTGCACAACTTAGTTTTATCATCCCTACTTTATAACCAAGAAAACAATAGTTCTGAGTCCACAGTCTCAGGTAGCAGACACTGAATCTGGGAGTTAACATCCAAGTCTGAGTCCAACGTTGTGCTTTACAGATTTTGTTGTATAGAAGAACCTGGAAGGTATGACTCAATAGAAAATCAGACTTGCTCTTCTTTCTCCCTCACCTCTTACCCCGTGATAGACAAATAAACCCTGGCTTGGTCATCAGGCCTTCTTACCACCACCAGTAGTCACTGACCCCACTCTAGCCCAATTAGGTGACATACTTCCCCTCTTTGCATCTCTTCAGGGAGAGAATCCATCTCATATTCAATAAGGCAAAAAGGAAATTTCTTCCATTCTGCTGAGAAGTAAATAGGTCATTATACCTGATAGAGCAGTGATTTTCAACCGGTGTGCCACAGCACACCAGTGTGTCATGAGATGATCTTAGGTGTGCCGTGAAAAATTTCAATTATCATTAATTAAGTTATTTTTGAAAGAAGTTTCAAGCACTGTGAATATACTCTTTTTATTTATTCTTTTTTCAATATAATTTAAATGTGTCACAGAAGTTTAACTATAGGTTCAAGTGTGCTGTGGGATTAAAAAGGTCGAAATGGTGCTGTAGAAGGAAATCCAAGGGTGATTTCCTTCACCATTTAGAAACAGGCTCTTGTCCAAGCCCCAAGACTTAGTTTTTCTAACTTTTTGTCTTCCAAAAAATGCAAATGAATAATCAAAATATAGCTCTTCATCCCTTAGCTACTTTGAAAAGTAGGTAAGGACTCTACCTGTAATCAAGGCGTATCTCTTTTTATCATTTCTTCCTCCTGAAATGACGACATTAGACTCAGCCTAAACATTTAAACTCCAAACTACCAAGCTGGTTGGAAATTATTTTATCTCATTGGCCGTTATGTCTAAACTATAACACTTTGAATTCTCTATGTCCTTTTATTTTCTTCTTGCAAATAAAAAAATACAAACAACTTGAAACCTATTTTCTCAACTGTATTTCAAAGATGCTTTATTTAAAGATAAGCAACAAAGATAATCCATGATAGCAATTGAGCCTTATGTCATGACAGTAATTTCCCAGCTAATTCCATTCCTCATACCCAAGTACTGAGGTAGTCTGAGGATTTATTAAATTCTACCAAGCCAAATTACTAAATTGTCACGTATAAAAAACTTCCCCACTGCCCTGTAGGCTTCTTAGAGGCTTCTGCAGAAGTCCACACATATCCCAAACTTGAGTCCTATCCTACATCTTTTTGCCAGATAGCTCAATTTGTCAGTTATTAGACTTATCCTAAATTTGACAGGCTGCACCTAGGCTTCAGGTTGAGATGGTATTTAAGGAAGTTTTTTAATGAATCAGAAATTTCTATGTTTAGCTCAGAATTTGAAAACTTGAGCCTCAACTCTGACTTGCCCTGATGAGCTGGAGAACTCTTCTGCACTTTGGTTTTCCCTTCTGTGGGCTGGAAGTGGCATAAATAAAAGGTTTGGGCCCTCTCAGCTTGATTAAATGTGTGATACATGGGGGAAACCAGTTTGCTTGTAGGTAAGAAGAAAAATCCAGCCTCCAATTGCTCTCTAGTGTAATTTGGAAACATGCCTTTCTATATCCCAGTTTCTGCCATTTTTTCCTGTCATGTGCAGGAGGTGATCCAATCAAGATGTTGATTTGATCTATAGTGAAGTAATTACTAGTCCCCTGATTGATTAGTCAATGAGCAGCCACTCAGTCAGCACCCTCTTAAAGTCCAGTACGGCTTGGACAGAAATCACACGAACCTCAATTCAAAATTTTTTCCCTTGAAAAGGCAAAGTTTGAAGCCAAAACCAACACACATCACAAGGCATTTCATCAAGAATCAACCTCTGCTGTGTAAACAGTGGTTCTGGGAGAGCTCAGGCATGAGTAGGGCTGAGTTCCTATAGAGAGAGGAAGCCTGCTCTGGAGAGGGTGAGCTGTGAGCTGGTCCCTAAAGAAAGTGAGATTTGTTTAGGGCAGAGCTACTCCCAAAGTGGTCCCAGGACTGGCAGCATCAGACTCACCTAGGAACTTGTTAAAGATGAGGGTTCTTGATCCCCACCCCAGTCCCTCTAAATCAGCAACTTGGGGTGGGGCCCAACAAGTTGTTTTCTAACAGGTTCTATCCAGGTGATTCTGATGCCCACTTTAGTCTGCCTACTTTTTTAAGAGAAAGGATGGGCCATGGAGACCAGAGTATCTTTGGAACCAAGCAGACAGCCCGAGTGAGACTCCAGGAAGGAGTGAACCTGGCATGCTATGGCACAAAGGAGCTCTCAGGGCACAGAGGAAGGCCAACCCTGGGTGACAAACTCCCCTTCTCCATCTCTGTGATCTTGTCTAACTCATCCAGCATCTCTGAGTGTGAGCTTCCTGCTCCGTAAAGGAAGGAAATAACACTATCTTGCAGGGTGGCTGAAAGATCCAAGGAGGTAGTGTATGTAAATCCCTGGCACAGTGCCTGGCATGATGCAGGTGGCAAGAAGTGCTGAGTCCTTGGAGGGGAGAAGCTGGGCAGTAGGGAGAGTCCAGGAAAGGAGAAAGACAAGGCCAAGTTCCAGGACATGGACCTGGTGAGCAGGGGCTTCCCTGTGGTTCCTATCTCCTAGAGAGGGTGCTCACTGCTCAGAGCTTTACAGGATGGCTGGAGAGGTACACCCCTTTGGGTGGTGACAATAGAGATGGTCACAGTGCCCTGGGATTTTGCTTCTAGTAACAGGCTCTCAAGGCAGAGATTTCTGCAATATGACATCCTCTAGAATGCCAACAGAGAGAACCAAGAGTCTAGGTGTAAACTGTTTTCTGTTTAATCACCACTGGACGCATATATCTGAATGTGGTCTTCTCCCCGTCCCCACTGATAACTAACAAATGCTATTCAGATGTAGTAAGCAGGGAGTCTGCCATTCATCTGGGCAACCTCAGCTAAGCACCTTTGGGTCAGTAGCAAACATTTACTGGTGCTTGCTGGGTAGTAAGCCTGGTGCTCCCAATGTTGGGGTGTGACTTCAGTGCCAAGGTATTCCCCACCTGGAGGGCCGATAGACCACTTGGGGTCCTGTGGCACCACCATTTGTTTAGCACTGGATGGACACTTGGCACACACAATTCCATTTCAGTCTTAAAACTGCCTCAAGAGGCAACAAGGAGAAAACTGAGGCTTGGAACAAGGTCACCTGGCCTAAGGTCACAAAGACAGTAAAGGACAGAGGCAGACTCAAGCCTCTGAGGCTGGCTCCCTCTGGAACCACTTTGCTTTACTGCCTTGGGAGTAAGGACCTCATCCATCGGTGAGGCCAAGGAAGGCTTCACAGTGGTTGATGTCTCACTTCACAGGATTAACAGGCTGCCTCTGAGTCCTCCGGGTAGACCAGAGGGTTGAGGCATCAGAGGGACCAGTGTATGCAAGTGGCCTGGGTGAACTGGGGCCTGTCTACCAGGGGCTGACTTCAAAGACATCGCCACTCTTAGAAGAGCCTGTCCCAGCCTCAGCTCTGTCCTCATCCCTGAAATGGGGAGCTGTCCGATATTGCCCTTTAAGAATCTTCTGGTGGTTTCTGCTTCTCTTAGCTTCTTGGCTCCTTGGCCCTGCCTCCATAGGTGGTACCAGGCCTCCATAGGTCACCTGGAATGCTGCAGGGAGTTACAACTTCTCTTGGTCACGATCCCAAGAAAGGGCCCTGAAAAGGCGCACAGGAAATCCAGGGATTGAAGTGGGAAGCAGGAAGGAATTTCCCCCAGGTAACTGCAGTGAGGATGACCCAGCTCCGTGCAGTCTCTGTGATCATCATGGGATCACGTGATATTTGGCTAAGGCCAGGCTTGTGTCTTAGAAGAGAAACTAGTCAAGAGCCTGGCCATGAGCACAGACGCTCATGAGGTGCCGTCTGCACTCCTTCATCACCCTCCAGGTACTGATACTTGGTAGTCAATACTGAGCTTGTATTTTCCCCAGGTTCATGTAACTGTCTTGGAGAGTCCTATTTCTCTGAAATAAAATCAATATTGGCACTTAAAATCAAAATGTTAATACCGTGATATTGCTACATGGACAAGTTATTATCCCACAGTGACCCAGCTGGGTGCTGGGGACAGTGGGTCTTCCATGAAGGTTTACTGAATAAAAGGGATGAATGGCTGGAAAGAAGGAAGGAAAAGAGGAAGGAGGGAAGAAGGGAAGAGGGAGGGAGGGAGTTTCACGTTACGTAGACAGGATCATCACCAACGGCTGCAGTTATTGTTTTTTCATCTTCCGGTCATGAGACCCTTTAGCACCTGACTCTCCAGCCACACTGAGGCCAAATGAAATGGAACAACAACACTTATGGAGCATCTACTATGCATGAGAGCCCCCAAAGCTCCAGGTGGCCACTGAGTTCCCTTCCCAGTCCTTTGGAATTCAAGACAATTTTATTCTCAAAATCATTCTCAACTCTCTTCCAATAAAATATGACAGCAAAGAAGGGAACTAAAATTAGACACCAAGTCAAGTTATTGGTGGGCAGGGGTGAGCCCCTGAGTCTGGGGTCTGTCTAACCTGGGCATTCGCCCAGCACGTTGCTGTTTCCCCCTGACGCTCCCACCTCCTTTGGTCTGCAGACTGTCTCCTTTTATGCAACAGTCGTGGAGAACCAGTGTATCTTTCCATCTGCATTAATCAGACAAAAGGTAGAGGTTGTCTTAGATTAAAAGTGTCTAATATCTGAGTTTTATTATCTCCTCCCCCCCTTTTTTGTTTTGATCTTAGGACTTCAAGGACAGAAAGGAACAAAAGGAGAACCGGGAGTGCCAGGTAAAGAAAGGGCTGGCTTCATTTTACTCTCCCAGCACTGTGGCTGGGAGGCCTGCCTGCTTGCAGGGTAGGTCTTGTTGACTTTGAACACATAGCTGTGACCTTCCTCCAAAATTGAGGCTTAGACTCCAGGGCTCTGTCACACAAGCCTTGATTACTTCCCTGGCACACCTGGGGAGATGATGGGAATTTGGGGACCTGAGGCGTATAGGCTGTGGGGCAGAGGCTCAAGGGGTAACAGCCCTGGCCTGCGCCACTGCTGTGCTTCTGTGCAGCTGTCCAGGCCCAGGTCAGCCCCTCATGTCTCTGCTGTGGTCCACTTTCCTGTTCTTCCTGGCCCCAGCCCCTGCCCTGCAGGGCTCAGCTGACGCTGCACATCTCTGGTCTTCCCAACAGCCCTACCCTTTCAGATACTAAAGCAAAACTTCTCAGGCAAATTCCTTGAGCTCCTTTGCTTCCTCATGAGCTGGATATTCTATTACTACTCTAATCTACTAATGAAGATATTAAGGTTTAGAAACAGTCTAGCAAATTCTCCAATTGGCTAGAACTTCATTACAATCATGTAATCTCAGAAGGACCAACAACCTGTGGGATCCTGCCAGCTTCTTCTACCTGCGTGTTCTCAACAGCACTAGGTAGGGGGTTGGCAATCAGAGCAGGCCCCAGATGGACCAAAGACGGGCGGAACATTCACACCACCTATTCACCAAGGAGCCGTGGTGGTTAAGGACCACTCGCTCATTAAATGCCAAGGCTCTTGGGGAAGCAGGGCCAGGCATCCGACAGGGGTGGTCTTCCTCCTCTCAGGCCTTGTAGGCACAAAGGGAGAACAGGGACACCCTGGCCTGGCAGGGCCCATGGGAGCACCTGGACCAGCTGGCCCAAAAGGAAACCCAGGGCTGAAAGGTAAGCCTCTGTTTCTGATTTGATTGGTTCTTAGGAGGGGCCCTGTTTTAAGAGGTTTGGGGGTTTTAGGACCTAGGATAATGGAAGTTTACTTATTCAGTGGACATGTCTTGTGCTGGGGATTGCATACAGTAGTGAATAAGGCACAACCTTGGCCACTGAGAGGCAGGTGTGTACTCTGCATGTGAGCCATGCCCACCCACGCCCAGACAGTTTTCACACCTCTTACCTATCCAACAGCACTCACCAATCTAACTTCAATCCTTCCTGATGTACCTTAGGTCCACTTCTTCTTGCTAAACCATTGCTACCCATGGCACACCCAGTCCCCACAACGACACCCCACAGGCGAGGCTGTAGGTGTCCTGCAGACCTCCTCCCCATGCCTCCTCCCACTCCCCAATCCTGGCAAAAGAGAGCAAGGACATCCTGGCGGGGTTTCCTTCAATTGTGTGGGTTTTCTTCTCTTGACAGGATCTCCTGGACTGCAAGGAGTAAAGGGAGAAAAAGGTGAAAAAGGTAATTGCTATTCCCATTTTCTTTAGTCTGTGCTTTAGAGTCAATCCTGGACTTGAGATCTGTGTGTGTGTGTGTGTGTGTGTGTGTGTGTGTGTGTGTTAGGGAGTTCTCAGAGGAATTCCTTCTTTGGGGGAAAAGCTGACGGACTCGTCCCTTGGAATAAGCCTGCGCAGGGCACACAGGCACCGCATGGCAGTTTTCCTCCCTCCCTTCCTTCTTCTTTCAGCCCTCCCTGCTTCATTTCTCCTTTCCCTCCCTCCCTCCATCCTCCTTTTCTTCCTTCCTTCTGCTCAGCTTCTCTTTTTTCTGTCCACAAGATGTGACAAGACGTGGTCTACAGGACTTGCAAACTGGCCACAGAGACACTCGCTATGATAGCCTGGTGCCCACAGGCCCAGGTGCACGGAGGCTACATTCCAGTTGTGTTGGTGTCGTAAAGTGGGACGTTCCAGGCTCCGGTGACAGCCAAGCAGAGGGGTTTCTTTTCCATAGCTTTGTGTGTGCCCAAAATGGAAAGCAAGAGTGCATTGCACAAGGCCCCCAGTGCTCTCCAGGCCTCCCCACGTGTGTTTTTCCGCCCAGGTGCATCTCCAGTCTCTGTCAGGATCGTCGGCGGTAGTGTCCGAGGCCGAGCTGAAGTTTACTATAACAGCACCTGGGGGACAATTTGTGATGATGGCTGGGATAATCCAGATGCCACTGTCTTCTGCCGCATGCTGGGTTACTCCAGGGGAAGAGCTATTACCAAACAGGGAGTTGGTAAGTAGATCGTCAGCCAGGCACCTCTTGATCTGAGCTGCTCAAGTGGCATTCTCTCTCTGACACTCTTTGGTTGGAAGTGACTCAGTGTGGTTTGGGTTAAAAGAAAAGTATTGGTTCAAGCAACCAAAAAACTCAGCAGCTCAGGGGCCCAGGTGTATAGCCTCCCAGTTTGGCACCTCCAGCAGAAAGGTGGCCATCCTCCCCAGCAGTGAGACTGAAGGCTTGCCTGGGGTGCTGGCTGGCCTGGCTTGGGTCAAGGTCAGCCCTGTCTTGGAGTCAGAATGCCACACAGCCAAGGGCGTTTGGCGGTTGAGGGTGGGGTGGGAGGGTATAGCTGAGCCACTGGAACTGAAGCATGGGAAGAAGACACGGGGCAGGCAAACACGGACTTCTCTCCAGCTGTCTGTACACCAGCAGCCAGATTGTCCAGCGCTCTTGGCTACCATCATCTTTAAAAAGGTGAAAAGGGAAGAGAAAACAAGTCAGAGCAGGGATATACTAACGTCGGTTTGGTGAAGGTGCCCTCCAGTGCCATAGACGCGGCTTGTGTTTTTCAGCCAAAGTTTCAAACCTCCAGTGAAGGAGTAAGTCCTTGGGGCTGAGCCCCTTCCTTTAGCCATAAAAGCTGACTCAGTAGGGCATCTGTTTCCAACCTCAAAGGCTCACTGCCCTTACCCCACCCCAAAGCGAATACTAGCTTTCAGTCTGAGTCCAGTTGGACTATAAATCCTTCAAAATACACAATTTCCTCATATCGATTAAGCTTCTGTAGATTAAGCCATATCATCGTGTAAATGACTGTAATGAAATAATCCAACTCTTTTTAACTACATCAGAAGGAAGGAGCTGGGGAGAGGTATGCCTGCTTCAGAGCAGGGGAGCGGCATGGTTAAGAGGCACACGAGGAAGGTGCATGCGGCTACAGGGAAGAGCAAACTCTGGGTCAAATAGTGTGTGAATTAAATTTTAAATATTTGCATAAGACTTTTGTCAAAGGGTAGACCATGGGAGAGAGGCAGAGTCATTATAAAAGACCAGACTAACCATTAGCGTGTTGGGCCTGAATGTATGTAGGCGAATTTGGCGGTCTACCCCCGATGGAAGCACACATGAGGCTGCTTTGCTTTCATTCTCACCTCTTTCTCTCTCTGCAGGCACTGGGCAGATCTGGCTGGATGATGTTGCATGTCAGGGGACAGAGAGTACCCTGTGGAGCTGCAGGAAGAATAGCTGGGGCTCTCACAACTGTGTCCATGAAGAGGACGCAGGGGTGGAATGCAGCATCTGACCTGGAAGCCCTCTCTGCACTCTGCCCCAAGGTGTCTGCCGGCTCACACATGGGAAGGCAAAGGCTCTCTGCGGGTTTCCCTGGAAACAGCTGGGCAGCCTCTGGAGAGAGGTCATTAATAAAGTTCAAAGTGCTACCTAGCACCATTGTGGGCTATGGCTGAGCATCATGGCATTAGTACCTCCCACCCTTTCCTGATATGCCCACCTGGGGCACACAACATTGCATCGAATTCTCCTATGGCCATGCACATAGGGACAGTGGATCCCAATTTATAGGTGAGGGAGAGTGGGGGTGGACAATGCAGTGCAGAAGGTGAGGGTCGTGGGTAGTCAAAGTTAGCCTTGACCATCTCTCTTCAACCATTCAGACATAGCATCATCTCTCATGGTGCGTTCTCCATCCAGCACTGGAGATGCTCACCGTATTTTTGGCTGCCCTGCAAATTAAGAGGTTGGCTTTGGCAGAGACAACATGTTGCATAATAAATATGAATCATGCCTTTAAGCCTGAAAACTAGTTCTCATTAGGATGTAAGTTTTTTTGTTGTTGTTGTTTGTTTTTGGCTGGGACTGGGTTTGAACCCACCATCTCTGGCATATAGGCCTGGTGCCCTACTCCTTTGAGCCACAGATGCCGCCCAGAACTTTTGTCTTTTTGATCCACACCTGTAGGGGCTCAGTAAATATCTGTTGAACGAATGACTGAACTAAGCCAGGAAGGTGAAGGAGTTCATCCTGAGAGACCGCCTCCCCTCCCTCTTGTCAGTGTTTACCTGGGAGTGGGATCACCCCATCTTTCTCTCTGGCCAGGTGTTGTGACTTCTTGTTATCACCATTCCCCCTTGACCAATGAAGAAGCTCAGACTCAGCTCAGCACCCGTAGCTCAGCGGCTAAGGCGCCAGCCACATACACCAGAGCTGGCGGGTTCGAATCCAGCCCAGGCCTGCCAAACAACAATGACAACTACAACCAAAAAACAGCTGGGCATTGTGGAGGGCACCTGTGGTCCCAGCTACTTGGGAGGCTGAGGAAAAAGAATCGCTTAAGCCCAAGAGCTTGAGGGAGATGTGCTACCACAGCACTCTACCAAGGGAAACAAAGTGAGACTCTTTCTCAAAAAAAAAAAAAAAAAAACTCAGACTCAGAGCACAAGGAAAAGTGCCCAAAGTCACTTGCAATGGCAGGGCCAAGGTTAGAACCCAGGGAAGAGGAAGTGGAACAGAGGCGAAGTAGCTAAAGTTTCTGACCACTGCTCAGTGCCTTGGGCCTGGGCTGAGAGAACGTCTCCCACTGGGATGCCTCAGGGCTTATGCTCATGAGATCTCATCCAACCACCCAGAACCCTGTGTGCACTTCCAGAGGCTGCAGCTGTACATTCCAGCCCATGCTTCAGCACTGCTAAGGACAGAAGGGCTTTGGCCCTTGAGGGAAAAGGAGGGCCTTGCAAGCTGGGTGTTTTAGTTTGGCAGAAGCCTCTAGAATGATGTGCTTTTCTCTGGTACATGGAATGGGGGTCAAAGAGGAAGGAAGACAATTTAAACTTATTGGTGGTTCTGGGATCAATTACATACAATAGAACCTCTGTAAGTTGACCACCCAAGGGACTGTAACAAACTAGTTGACATACGGAGGTGGCCAACATAAGGACTAGGCCTACTGTACTGATACGTACATGTGGTGAATGTCCAGCCTGTGAAAACTAGGGCAACTTAAGGGGTGGTCAGTGTAGGGAGGGGGTCAACTAAGGAGTTTCTACTATATTTTGCAAATATGTCACTACTGTGTCTTCTCAGTGTCCCCTCCCTTCTTAAATCTTTTTGCCTATTTCTTATATCCCAAGAAGTTTTTTGCCCAAAGGAAGGAAAGGGTAGGCAGTGTCTGAAACAAAGACATCATCTATAACAGGGGTGTCCAACCTGGGGCCCATGGGCTGGGTGCTGGCTTAGTTAGGACCCTTCTACTTATCTGTGCTGTCAGATATGACAAAGTGTATGCACAGACCTTTTCTTTTCTATTAATCAGTTTTTGTTCATGTTTGTGTATTTAACATGTGACCCAAGACAACTCTTACTCTTCCAAGGTATGGCAGTGGGAAAGAAAGGCTGGACGCCCCTGCAAACTGAATCTCAGAACTGACTTTCTGAACCTCTCTAGGAAGACAAGAGCTATGAAAATAGAATTGAGAAGCAGAAATGATTATTTAAGTTTTTTCATTTAAGTTTAAGTGCTTATCCAAAGCCAAGCCTGGCGGACTTGGAGCTAGCGGCTTTCAATAAGGGAGTTCTGCCCTCAGCAAACAGGAAGGGCATGTGGGGATGGGGAGAAATGAAATGGAAATGAGGGGACAGACAAGGACAGGGGGTCCTCCCTGGCAGTCCCAGGCCCAGCTCCCTCGTCCTCATTTTCTGTCCCAGGAGCCACCTCCTCAGACTCAGGGGAGTGGTTCTTGCTTGGGGAATCAATCCCCCCATCCCAGCCCTAGGTATGCCAACTTGCCCACCAGCCCACATGAGCCTACCCTGGGTGTACCCTGAAGAGTTCATTCTCGGCAGCACCCTGCTGCTGGCTAAGTGTGCCAGGAACCCACACGGAGCTGCAAGCTCAGGCCAGGCCACCTCTGTAGTTTCTCCGTTGTTTACTCTTTTTACTCACCAAATGTTTATTGAATCTCAACTTTGTGCTCGGCTCTGTGCTAAGCTGGGGGAATAACCAGGGCTTCATACAGACAAGGTGTCTGCCTCGTGGAGCTTTCAGGTTAGTGAGGAAGCCATATTGATCAAATAATTACTAATAAATGGGATAAATGCCATGCGGAGCTGCAAATGGCTTACTGGGAGACGGTGACAGGAGAGTTGCTCAGTCAGAGGAGGTCAGGGAAGGAAGGGGAGAAGCTAAGTAGATGAGGGTCCAGGTAGATGGTAAGAGGGACTGTCCCAGGCAGAGAAAGAAACATGTACAAGGGTCCCGTGACAAGAGGAGTGGGGCCAGTGAAAAAGGACTGAAGAAAGGCTGGTGAGACAGATGTCAGAATGCAGGGCGAGCATAGTGGGAAACCGAGCCAGTTCCCTGGGTAAGCGGAGGTCACACCATGCAGGGTGACACACAACACGTAGGGACGTTTCATCTTTACCCTAAGAGCAAGGGGAAGCCTTTCTAATGGGGAGGCGGTAACATGGTAAGAAGCACAGGTCATGACGGCAGGTCCTTCCAGAAGTCATGCGTCAGCCGCCTACTTTTCTCCCAGATGTGCTGAGCATGCTATCCCCCCCCACACACATACTCACATGCTCAGACACACACAGAGACACACCCAGTTCACCCATCCAAAGGAACAAACAACTGTTTACAGGCACCAAATGGTCCAAATCCTGGCATAGAATGAACCACGTGCCCCCAGCACAGCTCGGCCACGCCCAGCACTCTCCTCCTGGGGCTTTGGTCTTCATCCCTGAGCTGCTGACTTCCCAGCCTACACTTTCAGAGCAGGCCTCTCTCCTGAGCTCCTACCACATTTATCCAACTGTTTGCCAGCTGCCTGCACCAACAACCCTCCAGGCTGAGGCAGCTGAAGCCTGACTCACTGGCCCTCTTGTGTCTCCTGTCCCAGCAAACAGCTCCCCCCATGCAGCGTCCAAGACAGATGCCCCCCCCCCCCCGACTCCCTTTATCCCCACCAGGCTCCAAGTCCCACCAACTCTACCTCCCAAATATCTCCCCAG
This sequence comes from Loris lydekkerianus, assembly GCA_963574355.1. Lineage (NCBI taxonomy): Eukaryota > Metazoa > Chordata > Mammalia > Primates > Lorisidae > Loris > Loris lydekkerianus. The sequence goes on along the minus strand of CAUYPK010003693.1, from coordinate 34,434 downwards.
TCCATTCAATTTTCTCCATCTCTGCTGCCATGATGGCCCACACCACAGGACCTATGGCTTGGACGTTCAGAACATGTCCTAATTCATCTCTAATCAGCCTCCCTCCAGCATAGTCCACCAAACACCCATTCACCCTCCACACAACAGCATGAGAGAACTTTAAAAACTACACACCTGGCCACGATAAAGCCTTAGGTGGCTTTCCATCCCATCAGGAGATGAGCAAAACTTGTCACCATGGTTTATAAGGAAGTGCCCCAGACAAGCTATCTCACCCAGCTAACCACTCCAGCAACCAGGAAGTTTCCTTTCCTACTGTATCCAGCCCTATGTTCACTTCTGTGATGCCTCACAACTTACTGAATAAATGAATAACTGAAAGAATAAACGAAGGAATGAAGGAACACTGAGCAGGGTGCTTGCCCCCTCTGCACTGGGATTCTCTCATAGCCGTTCCTCAGATGGGAGCTAGGGCCTCAGCAGCCTCGTATTCTCTTTACATTTGGGTGACTAAAGGCTGCCAAAGAAACTATTTAGATCAAAGGAATGGCCTTCTCCAGAGGCAAATCTAATCCTCTGCCTTTTTATTTTACACGGTTACCTTCCCAAACAGTTCTGGGGCCTGAGTTTCTTGCCTGCTCTTGACTGTGACCTTGTGACCTTCAAGCACACCTGTGAGATCCCCGCTGTCCTGTGCTGGGTCCTCACCCAGCTCCACCTGACCCGGGCCTTGCTTTCTCTCAGCTCCCTGACCACTTGGTTGAGTTGGCAGTCTTCATGCTCTGCAACCCACTCTAAACATATAGGGACTCTGTCTCCAGGACTTGTAAGTATAACAAGCTTTGTTTTCCTGAGTCTCTTCTGTGTCCCCTGTTGCAGCTGCACATGACCGACCATCTTCTAAAAGGACACAGAACACCAGGGCATTTCATGCTATAAATGACATTATCCCCATTTTATAAATGTGCAAACGGAGTCTCAGGGAAGTAAAGCCAGGGGGTGTGCTGGCTCCATTCCACTACCTTCATATCTGTAGCCATTGGAATTTCACTTTGCAGCTCCTCTCCTCTGAAGCAAGGTCTGGGCTGGTCTCAAGACTTGCACTGGTAAATACAAAGTGACAGACGTGTTGGGAAATAGTTTCAAGCCTGGACCTGAAGGGGCCTTGGACTCTGCTTCTCTTCTTAGAGTCCGGACTGTGATATGAAAACAACCCCAGGCTGCCCTCTGGAGAAGAAGTGAGCAGGTGCAGGGGGCTCACCTGCCCTAGTTGAGGTCACCCTCCACCAGCTGGCCTACAGCTAACCTCTGCTACATTAGTCCAGCCCATATCAAAGTCCAGCCCATATCAAGTCCAGCCCATATCAAAAGAACCACCTGCCCAACCAGCCACCAAACTCTTGAGAAATCACAAGTGGTTGTGGCTTAATGACACCAGGGTTGGGGATAGCTTGTTATACAGCAATAGCAACTGATACAATTAACTTCGCCAAGGACACACAGGTAGTAAGGAGCAGAGTGGGAGCAGGGATTCTAACCCAGGTCTGTCTGGCAACAATAAGATTGAGAGGAGAAGGAGGCTGCTGCTGGCACCTCTGCTTGGCAGGGCTCATCTGATAAGCTCTCAGGCCATCCTAAGCTAAGGAAGTTTCTCTTTCAGAAGTGCAGGGCTACCATATGAATCCAGAGAGTGTCAGCATGCTGGTTCTATGGCTCATGGTCGGATCAAGAGGAACTAGGTAAAACCAGCACAGGGATGACCACATCCTCTGCTGCCCAGGGCAGGGCCAGGCAAGAAATGGTGGCATGGCTTCTGTGTGACACTGCAGCAGGAGACTCAGCTGTGCTGTTCAGATGAGATGTCTCACTGATTGCTCCCCCTTTCTGGCCATGGCCTGAAGTTCTAAGCAGACTGGCTGGAAAGGACAGAGGTGGTAGGACCCTCAAAGGACACCCTGTACACAGCTCTCCTCCCACTACCCTGCCCAACAGGGTGACTACCAGGCACCTGCCAGAAGCAGACCACAGAGGTGTGGATGGCTGAGAACCAAGGTTCTGGAGTCCAGCTGCTGCCATACAACAGCTGTGTCACCTGGACAATAAGGCCATTGAGCCTCTCAGGACCCTGGTTTCCTTGTCTGAGTAAAGATAGCAATAGTTTCTTCATAGGACTTCATGAGTATTAATTGAAATCATAAGTATAATGAAAAGCATTAGAAATGGTGCCTGCCACATAGCATTCAGCCTTCATACTGTCATCCTTGAAGACCCTTCATAGCCCACCCCAACATTGCCCCCATCACGGCCTCTCAGCATCTTGGGGTGGGTCTTATCAGGCCCTCCATCTACACCAAGTTTGGGAGATCTGTGGATCCCCAAGAACCCGAGAGAATTCGGAGTGCAAGAGGTTTGTTGGGATAGAGAAGGGGTGGGTGGGAAGAAATATGCAGGGGAGCCCCAGACTATGTTGGAGACAGGACAATGGCTCAGCCATCCATTCCCAGCAAAGGGCATGTACAGGAGGGTGCAGAAGGGGCTGAGACAGCCCGCCAACCCACACACTAGTGCATCTGAGTTTCCCAGAGTCACACAGATGTGCCTGTAGCTTACATGAATTCAAACTCCTGTGTTCAGAAAAATAAAAAGGCAATTTAAACAGTGGTGCTTTGCATGTTGTTTCTTTACTATAATCTGTACATTATATATTTACACATACACAGTACTGTACATGTATATTTTATATATATATATATATATATATAAAATGAATGAATACCGTACTTAATGGCTGACTTAAGAGGTTTTAGAAGGTATTTTGACTATATGAGCTTTCCCATGTCAATTGAGATTTGCTTCTATTATAGAGAACAATTGGAAACAGCAATGGCCAACAGTAGAGGTTGGGTGTCCTTCTGTGTGTCATTGCTGTGCAGGCTGCTCCGAGAAAAGGAGGTACAGGGTCCACAGAACACCTACTCTGGGTGGGCTGAGAGGAGAGTTGGCAGGAGAGAGGCAGGGTACAGGGGAGGACTTGCTATTTTATAACAAGGTATAATACGTCCTGTTTGTATGCTGACAGGAATGACCCAGTAGAGAGGGAGAAATTAATAATTCAGGAGAGAAGGCATAATTTCAGGAGCAGAGTCCTTACAAGGACTAGAGGGCAAAGGATTCTGAGCAATTGGTGGGAGTAGGAATAGTTCTTTCATTATAGAGGAAGGAAGGCAAAAATATGAATAAAGATGCAATAGCCAGTGGGTCTGGCGTGGAAAGATGAGGGACGAGGAAGTTCTCCTCTGATTGCTTCAGTTTCCTCAGAGGACATGAGCCAAGGTCAGGGGCTGAGCAGAAGGGGGAGGAACAGGTGTTGGGGGGCTGCCAAGGGAGAAGGATCTAAGTCTGGGATGGGAATGTGCACCACTGCCTTTCCTAGAAATGGCAGGAGTACTCAGGAGACCATCCACTGAGGGCTCACCCGTGCCAGGCACACATTATCTCAGTCAAGCTGCAGGACCACCTGCAAGGTAGATATTATGGGACATCTGTATGATGAGCATCCATGGGTACAGGTGAGCTGTGTTCAAGGCCAAACAGCTGGTTGGAGGCAAGGGAGGACTTGGACCCAGGCGTGTCTGATGACACAGATGGGTGGTTCTCCACTCATCCTTCAGAAGATGGATGCATCCTTTGGGAAAGAGAAGGGGGGGGGGGGGAACTGTGCAGGGGATCCCCAGGGAATTTGCACCCAGAAGATGGTGGATCCTTTCCTGCACCTCCCCTCTGCTGCCCAACCAGGCACCATCTCAAGCTATGGCCAATGTCCTAGTCCAGTCCCATTTCACAAATGGCAGATCCGGGGGGTCTGATAGTTCAGTGTTCCCCAAGTGCCCCCCACTGCCACACCTATTTTCCTTCGCACTTGTCACAACCCTGTTCCCTACCTTACCATCTCACACTTGCATTATCCCCTACAATTGAGCAGCTGTGACATGTGCCTACTGTATGCATAGTGCTGTGCTGAACGCTGCTGATTCAGAGTAAAGATCTGTTCATGTCCCCCAGGCCAGGGTCCCCAGGGAAATCAGAGGAAGCATGATCTCAGCACAGAGTGACAGACTGAGAAGGCCCAGGAATGTGGTGATCTGAATCCCCACCAGGCCCAGGGCCAGACTGGAGTTCCTTCCCTTGCCAACTTTCTATTGTAAAATCTTAATGAACGCATACAAAACTGCTTTATGGCATCTGCTCAAAATAACACAAAAGATAAAACACAAAATTTGCATGTTTATTCAAATACATTATAAAACAGCATGTTACTGGATTTTCTGAATAAGGTCCTCGAATAAGGTGATGGGAGCTCTTCGCTGCCCCTCTACGCCTCTTGGTGAGGGTGGGACGGACACAGCACAGTAGGTGCTTAGCGCACATATGCTCTTGGCTTTCCCGAGGAACTTGGCAAACCCTGACAGATGACAGGCCATTGCCGGCAGTGACAGGGCTGGCGACTGAGGAACAGCATGGGGAGAGTGGGCTTCCAGCCGGCCGCCCCCAGAAATGTCACCTGACTGTCCCACGGCCGGTTTTCCTTGTGGTGGAAGGTCTTGGGGGGCTTCGTTTAGCGGCAGAGCGGGTCCGGTGTACTAGCAATCCCTCTCAGGCCACGTGGGGGCGATGCAGGCCACACTCAGTCTGCCTCGCAGCCCAGCTCTGAAACCAGGAGCGGCTGCGAGTCCCCGCGAAGTTCCTGGAGCTGCGACTGCCTGGACCCAGCCACTCACCTCGGGAGAAATATGCTACAAGGAGGGTCTCTGGACTCCCTCCTCGACCTTTCCTCTTGATCCCTGGGAAAAACCAATCTAGTTTCAGCCTTGGACAGCTGGCATTCAAAAGGCTATGCGCAGGGGGCCAGAGCCCTTAGGACGTAGGGACACTCCCACTCATTAAGCACTGACTGTGAACAGGTGAGGTTCTTTACGTACATTAATTCCTCAGAACAATCTCATGAGATACTATAGCTCTCACTGTACTAAGGAGCAAACTGAAGTTCAGAGAAGCTGGGTTATTTGGCCAGGGCCACACAGGGAGCTGGTAAGTCCCAACTCAAGGTTGACCCAGAAGGCCATGTCTTCCCCTATACCTGCCTGTGTATACCCCCTCCCCTATACCTGCCTGTGTATACCCCCTCCCCTATACCCTCTTCCTGTGTCCACACCCCAGGGTAAAGAACTTAGGGAGGGAGACGTGGCTACTCCAGCAGGACTGATGGAGGACTTCGGAGAGCTTGGGGAGACTGGGCGTTCTATGGTAGATAAACACCGCAATAGCTGGGGTGCCTGAGTTCTAGTCCCTGTTCCTCCAACTAGTGGCTCCTGACCTTGGCCTTCTCCTCCAGGGCCTGTCTCCTTGTTTGTACTAGGAAAGGTGGAACTAGACCATTGCAAAATCCCCACTATTTCTGACCATTTGTGCAGAGGCCTCTGGACTGGCGGCTTCTTCCAAAGGGCTGGTCAGTAAGGAGCTAGGAGGGGCCTTCATACAACCCATCCAGGACTGTGCCATCTGTGAAGTGGGGTCAGGGGATACCAGAGGACCAGGTCCCCTGAAAACTGTCCCTAGTTGCAGGTCTTGCTGACAGGGCGGGGCCACAGAAGCCCACACCAGCAGGTGTTCACCTGGGCTCTTGGTGGGCCTGTGGCTACTGCCTATGTCCCAGGTTCTCTGGCATCAGGGGATGTCCTGGCATTTAGCAGCTCAATCTTCCCCTTTATGACGCTGCCTCTCTCCTCCAGCTCCTTCCCCTGGGAGTGTTTTCAGTTTAACTCTATTCCAGCAAATCTATCTGGGCAAATTCTAAGTGCCAGGCCCTGCTACAGGTATTGATCTGGGCCAGCCTTGTATTCAAGGAGCTCCACTCAGTGTGTGTGTTGGGTGGGAGGCAAAAGCACTGATAGATAACTAGACAATCCATTACACGCTATAGGGACCCCGAGAAAGCTGGGAAGCCCTCTGAGGCTTCCTATGGGAGTCCCATTTAAGCTAGGAGAAGAGTACAGCCAGCTAAGGGAGCAGCAGAGGCTCTAGAGGAGGGAGCTGTATGAACAGAGTGGAGGGCTAAACGTTTAGGGCACAAGACCTAGTGAGGAGGCTGGCCCAGCAGCCCAGCAAAGGAAGGACAAGGCAGGACAGGCCAAGGGGCATGAGAGGGAGGGCCCTCATGCACAGAGTGCAGCTGATTACTGAGTTCCTGGATGGAGTACCCAGGAGTGCAGCAGCTATACACCAAAACCAAAATTGCAGGATGGCAGGTTGGGGGAGGGATAAGCTCTGATTTTACCTGGGGGACTGGAGAGCTGTCCAATTGGCATGGAGAAGGAGGACTCGTTGGGGTTACCTGGCTCTGCTAAGGAGACCTTCCCAGGACATCTAAAGCATGGAGAATTCTCAGAGGCAATTAAAACAATCCTGCGATGATGCTGACTGTGGCCCCTGCTGTCATTCATAAAAGAGGCTACAATTAATTAAAAATGAGCCTCCTCCCCTGGTGAGCTGTGTTTATAGCTCTTTATGTCCTGGATGAATGGACTTGCCTCTTGGAGAGGCTTATGGCTGACAGCCCAGTAGCCTCAGGCTGAATCCCCTCTAGGCAAGGGGACTGAGGGGTCACTGCCTACATCAGTGTGCCCAGAGAGCACTCCCCATCCCATCTACACCAGGAGCCCTCCTGGGAGGTTAGCTCCATCAGTGCTGAGACATGTGGGCCAGATGGCAGCTTGGCCTAGAGGCAAAACTATCCTCCAAAGCCTGAGGCCCCCTCAGGCCTGCCTGGGCCAGGAAGCCACATGGGTACACGCACTTAACAAAGGTGTGTCGAGCAGCTTCTCTGTGCCCAGCGCTGCACCAAGTACTGGGGTGATGGGAATGAAAGTCAAGATCCAGGCCCCTTGGGAGTTCCCAGTCTAGTCGGTCAGATCCAACGGGGCATGACACGTGCAGTCACAGGAAGCTGACGTAAATGCCACAGGAAGGCATCTGAGGAGGGACAGGAGGAAGGGCTGCTGTGCTCTCCTGTCCTACTTTCTGGAGGAATCAGAAGAATTTCCCTTTCATTGAGCATCTACTATGTGCCAGCTCCCTGAGATGAAGCACTTCTAATCTCTCCCATCACCCCAAAGGTACTTTCTAAAGGGAGAAACTGAGGCTCAGAAAGGATATTCGGCTTGTTGAAGGCCACACAGTTGGTGAGAAGCAGAAATAGGGTTCTAACCCAAAGGGTTTCTGACTCCAAAGCCCAGACTCTTTATGGCACTGTCCGCCCTAGCCCTCAGCAGGTCCAGCCCTGCAGGCGGCGCTGTGGGTAAAGAGAAGGACGGGAATAACACTCACCAGGGCTTGAGCCGGGGCCTGCGAAGAAATGTGGGAAAACCTGAGTGTCTGGCCTGAGGGGATTAGTAAACATGGTGATGTGAACTGGATCCCTTGGTTCCGGAGTAACAATGAGATTGCACCAGGACACAGCAGTTTGCCGAGCTCGGTTAAACTCAGGTCTCCTGGTTCCTAGTTCAGGGCTCTTTCTGCCCATTGAACGGTGCTATTCTTCTTGGGACACACACACACATTTGCCCAAATCAGTGACTCGTTTTGGGCAACGCAATATTTTGATGTTTTAGAATTGCAACAAAATGGGAATTGCTCAGAACAAACTGGCCGTGGTCAGGAACATCTCAGGTACCCTGCAGGGTACAGATGCAGTGACAAAAAGACTTCATAAAATAGAGAAACAACATGGTGCAGAGGGGAGGTCCCAGAGATTCCCTGTCCTGGCTCCTGTTGGCTGAACAATTCAGTAATGTTTTTCTCATGTGGACAAGCTACCCAGTTATTGTCTTAATATGTCATCTCATTTAACATTTGTTGTAAAATAAAAGTAACGCCTTTGCGTTATTTAAAAGTCCAAATGGTACTTGAAACATAGAAAATACATCATACCAGCCTTCCTCTCTACACTGAGACCCACTCAGTCCTCCTGCAAGAGGAGCTTCAAACTCAATAATCGAAACCCAGACTCATTTCCACCCAAAGACCTGCTCCTGCTTTTCTCATCTCACTTGATGGAAGATCCGTTCATACAGCATCTCAAGACAGAAAGGGTTGCTAGTTTCACATGTATCCTCCTGGCAAAATAATTTAGTGTAATCTACAGACAGTATATAGATGTAAATGACATAATGGTAAGCACACTGTTCTCTGCCCAGCTGGTTTCCCTTGTCTCTCGTCCTGCCTTAAGGCCACATCGTGTTTTACTAGTACAGTACGGGGACGCAGTGTAACTCATTTACTCCCTCCTCAGTTGGGGGGTTAGCTCTTTACAATCTTTGCTTCACCCCTCTCAGAACATCTTGGTCTGTCTTTGTAAAGATACCTGTGGAGCTCATTCCTAGCGGCGGCATTGATGGATTAAATGGTACATATATTTTAAATGCTAGCATATTCCTAAATTATCTTCCAAAAAGATTGCACCAGTTGACTCCCAACAGCAGTAAGAAGTTACCTATTTCCCCACACCTTTGACAGATCTAGATAATAATATTTTAATATTTGCCAATTGGAGATCTGACTTAATGAAGTTTCATTATTGCTATGAATTGTGTTTCTTTAATTATAAGTTGGGATGAGAAAATTTTCATCCTAGGTTTTATTTTTAAGAACTTCCTATTCACATCTGCTCATTTAGAGTCTTTCTGTCAATGATTCTCTCAATGTAAATTAAGGAAATTAGTCCTTTGTCTATCACATGCATTGAAAATACTCTTACAGTTTATCCTGAAACTTACCCCTGCTCCCCCATACTAAAGCTTTTAATTTTTTGTGTAGTCAAATTTACCAGTCTTTTCCTTTGTGGCTTTGGGGTTAAGCTGTAATTTAAATATTTTATAACTCATTTCAGTTTTCACCCATATAAAAGTGTAAGCTACTTAGAGTATTGCCTGCAGATTTTAACACGATGCCTCATGTTTGGAAGGCATGCCGTAAACTAGTCACCGATCAGAATTGAGAGATGGATGATGGATGCTTGATAGATGAAAAGGTAGATGATAAGTGATTGGCAAATACATGAATAGATTAGGTATAGAGGGTAAGTAGATGATATTTAGATAGATTAATAAAAAGATAGGTGATAGATAATAGATACAGCAGATATAAGAGAGATATTTGACAGTGTTAACCATTGCTTCCTTTACAAAAAATGTCTTTGAAATACAAAATGCACTGTGCACCTTTTTAAACATTCTCTCCCCTTGATTTTCTTGGCGTCATGGCGTCTCACCCCAGATGCTCCCCCGCCTCTCCCTTAGCCTTCCCCGGGCTTCTTTGAGTCTGCTTGCCCCTTAAAAATTTACACAACTCTCATCTTTTTACACCATCCACATGTTCCCTACCTGGGATAATATCAAGGGATGGTTGAAGGGGTTCCCTCCCAACTCCATCTGCTTCTCCCCAGAGCAAGGAACAAAGGGGGGGAGAGGAGAGAAAAATAAGTGAAGTGTGTGTTTTCTCATTCCAAGTAAAGTTTGAACAAAACATCTTCTGAAGACTTGGTTGTTTCTATTGGTGTCATCTATGTGAGAACAGGGTGCTATCTATGTGCACAGAGCCCTGAGTGAGAAGGGACCCTTCCAGCATTACTGCTGCAGCTCTATCCCTACTGGGTGTCAGCCCTGCTGTCTAGGCCCCTCATACCCCTACTGTGGTTTCACCATCCTCCAGGGGCCCCACAAATGCCCTCAACCCAGTAGTCCCCAGCTGGGACCACTTTCCCCATCCTCACCCCATAGTCTGTCTCACTTGAAGATGTCAGCATTCATGGACTCTCTCAGGAAGGGAAGAAGGACCTATTCCAGTTCCCCCAATTCTTCCGATTCTGGCTCCATATCATCTTCAAAACTTTCCCTCTGCCCAGCACCCCGTCTTAATCCAAACTTCTGTCCCCCCTCATCTAAAGCTTGTTTCCTACCTCATCTCCTGTCCCCTGAGATCTCTGTATTCCCCCTGTTGCCTGAAGGTGCTTTTTAAATATTCAGATCAGATTTCATTGTTCCTGGGGCAAAACCCTAGCCCAGTGTCAGACAGAGAGTGGGTGCCCAGAAAATGCATGTGGGACTGACATGAGGTGGGGATTTTGAGAGATGGGGGCTCCAGGGAATGCCTCCACCCCTCCAGATGTCTCCCAGCTTTACCTTCCAGGTACTGCTATAGGACCCACTCATTGTGGCTTCCTGTGTGTGGTTGCTGAATAAAAGAATTTCTCACAGACCTTCCAACCAGGGTAAGGTGCCCAGTCAGGGCAATGTCTGCATGACTATCCCTGTATGGGGTAATCAGCAGTGCAGGCAGCTGAGGCCATCGACTAGTAGCTTAGGCTGGAGAAGCTGAGATGTCTGTCTGAGGAGATGAGACTTGCTCTCCCCGCTCTCTTCCAGTTGCACCATTGTCTGGCCACTTGAGATGTCCCATTACCCTATGTCCTTTCTTACCCTTTACTCAACCTTCCTAGGGGCTGTAATCTCCCCACTCTCATTCCTAATCGTGACTGCTGACTACTGACTGCTGTGCATCCTTGCACATATACTCTGTTATGTACCCAATGGAAAGATTCTGAGAAACAGGACCAGGGCTGCGTTGTTTTCATGCTGCCACCAGGTGCGTAAACAGTGTATGCCCTTACAGGCTTCAGGTTCATGCACTGACTTTGGTGTAAGTTTGGTGCTTTCCTCAGCACCATCTTCCTTACTGACCAGTGTCCCAGGTTGGGGTCCACTAGACACTCAACAGCTGATTTCTGATCCACCCCCACTTCCCTTGCAGTGTTGCCTCTGTGCGCTGCCACCTGCCCCAGGCCACCCTTCCAGGATGAGGCATCCATTGGCTGATTAAAGCTTGAGCAGAACAACCTCCCCTGCCTTGGAAGGGAGGTCGCATAGGAAGAGAATTTGAACAGGGTCTTTGGGAAGTGATGGGGTTGGAGGAGGCCTCATTTCTATCCAAGCGAAATGGGTCCTCTTACAAATGGTGACAATGAAAACAGTACAACAGAATATACTGGAAAAAGTTTCTAGCCTTGTTCTGACTGAAACCCCGTGTTGTCATTCCTGGTTTCTGTGAACAGTTTCTTGTGTATCATTTCACATATATTTTCTACATAGAAAAGCACATGTGCTTATCTTTCCACAAGTGTCAATTTAATACACATCCCACTATGCATGGCATTTTTTTTTACTTAATGAAGTATCTGGGAGATGGCTCCCTAGCCCCACATCCCTTTCTACCTGGTTCAGATCCTTGGCAGCCCAGAATTCCACTGAGTGTATGTATTGTAACCAGTTTAACTTATCTGTTATTAAAGAACAGTTAGACTTTTCAAGTTCTCTGCTGAATAAATAATGCCACCATGATATCTCTGTGTATCAGCATCACTAGAATATTAGCTCCATGAGATGATGGGGTAGGGAGAATTGTGGACCCGCAAAGATAGCCACATCCTAATCCCCAGATCTGTGAATATCTTATCTTATGTGGCAAAAAAGGAGTTTGCAGGTGTGATTAAAGACTTCAAGGTGGGAAGATGATTCTGGGTTATCTGTATGGGCCCAACATAACCCCAGGGTCCCTCAGCCCAACATAATCCCCCAGGAATGTGGGAGGGTCAGAGTCAGAGAAAGGAGAAGGGGGCCATGAGCCAGGGAATGCTGGCAGCCTCTGGAAGCTAGAAAAGGCAAGGAAGCATCCTTCCCTGGAGCCTCCAGAAGGACCACAGCCCTACTGACACCTTCAATGTAGGACTGCTAACTTTAGAACTGTGAAGTAATGTACCTGAATTAAGTCCCTCAGTTTGTGGAAATTTGTTACAGCAGAAACATGAAATGAATACAGGTTTAAGTGTGATTTTCTGCCTCCGTAGTGTATCTCCAATGCCAAGAACAGTGCCTAGCACATAGTAGGAGCTTACCTAGATTTGTTGAACAGAGGTGTATGTACTACATTATAAAATAAGGCCTACCAGTGGTGTTGCCCTCTCAAAGAGAATATGTATTTAAGATATTGGTAAATATTGCCAAATTGTCACCAAAGGAGGCTGCACTGACTTACATCCCCGATAGCAGTGCACAGCTGTGTCTTTCTCCCCATCCCCTTACTTCATTGTATATTGTCATCATTATTTTGGCAATATAATTGTGAAAAATGGCATCTCACTGCTTTGATGCGCATCTTTTAATGATGAGTGAATCTGAGCTTCTTTTCATATGTTTATTGACCATTTGTACCACCCTGTTTATAAGCTGCCTGGTTGTGTGTACACTCCCCGTTTCTAAAAATTGAGTTATTGTTCCTTTTCACTAATTTGTAAGAACTCTTCATATTGCATGAATATGAATACCTAAATACATTCCCTTGGTTTGTCCTTTTTCTTTGTTTGTGGAATTTTTTTGCCATGGAGGAAATTTTAATTCGACAAAAGTGTGAATGAGGCGCTCGTTCTAGTCTGGCGAGAGAGAGAGGAAATCATTCAGTCACACCTGACAGGAGCAAGGGCTCAGAGATAAGAAAGAACAAGGAAGATTAATATGACTGGAGCGGTTAGGGCAGAGAAGGATTGATGAGGTGTTGTCAGGGCGGGAAGAGAGCACGAAAGTGACAGTGGAAACAGCTAAAAGCTGGAAGGGGGATTTGGATCATCCTTATAGGCAAGCAGAGTATCTTTTTTTATTTTTCTCACTCTGTTGAGAGTCTCTCTCACCCAAGTCTCCTCTGTTGCCCTGGGTAGAGTGCCATAGGGTCATAGCTCACAGCAACCTCAAACTCTTGGGCTCAAGCGATCCTCTTGCCTCCGTCTCCTGAGTAGCTGGGCAAAGTATTTTTATTTAAATATTTTTTTAAGTTTCTTATAATGTGCAGGTTACTGTGTTAGGTATTTAAAATACTTTATCCTAGTCTATTTTCATAGCCCTGGGAGGTAATACAATTATACCCATTTAAAAACTGGAGAAATAAAGGTTCATAGAGGTCAGGTAACTTGCCCAAGGTCACACAGCCAGTAAGGAGCAGAAGCCGTATCTGCCTAAGCTCTGAGTCCGTGATTTCTACCACTGCACTCATGACAGTGCTATGAAGAATAAGTATCCCATTGACAGAAGAGGAAACTGAATCTCAAAGAGATTAATTTACTTGTTCAAGGCCACGCAGCTTATAAGTAAAGGAATTAAGATTTAGACTCAGGATCCCTGACCCCAAAGCCCTTGCCATTTGGGAATATCTTCTGTTAATTCCAGTGTTCCACTGAATTGGAAAGTCCTGCCCTCGCACAGAAAGGCAAGAACCAGGACGAAGAACCAGCCTGTTGCATTGTCATCTGCAAGCAGTGGCCTCCCTGGAGAGTTTGGCCGTCACTACCCAAACCATGGGCCCATTTGCCCAACTGCGACCCAACCAGGCCCACAGCCAGAGGGCTGAATGCTAGACAGGACAGAACAATTCTTAGGCAATTCAGTTTTTCACTTACCTTAGATTTTAAATCCCATTCAGCATTTTCTATGGCCATCCCTTAGTCCCAGGCAAAGATCCCTACCCTGGCCTGATCTTTAGGGCTCTACTCTCTGAATCCCTGTTGGGTACCTGGGACTAGTTAGGGTAGGAAGTTCTTTCCAAGCATAGCATCCCAGTCCTGTGTGGGTCACAGATTCCAGAAATTCCTTTGAAATGTTCTAAGCTCCCTTTGGTTCCTGAGACCCTCCATGACCGGCAGAGCCAACTATGCAGGGCACCTCTAGCCCAGATCTGGACTAGCCTGGGCTTCTGTCCATATTTCTCCCTTCCAGCTGTCCTCTGAATCTCTGCTGTGCACACGAGACCTTCAAGACAACATGATTATCGAAGGAGCACCAGGACTGGTGCATAGGAGGTTGTCCCAGCTCCCCACGGCCAGTACTTTGTTCCAAAAGGATGATCTGTGGAGTGGGTTGCAACAGCTAACCGGAATGCTATTTCTCTTACTGGGTGGCATGGGCCTGGGCCCCCAGCATGGTACATGCTAATTTAGAATAACTGTCACTCAGACCAGATAGAAGAGGAATTGTCTATGGGACACATAAGTGGTAAAGATGACAGCAGCCATCCTTTACCCCATGGACCCCCCAACATCAGCACCCAGGATGGGCCTCACTTGCTCCTCCTTCTCCAGGTCCATATGAAGCAGCCTTTGGGGGTGGTCACACCACCTCCTCTGAAGACGCCATGAATCTTTCCGACTTACGCTTCTCTTACAGCCCAGGGGTGGCGACATCTTGCTTCCCTGGCCCATTCCCACTCTCCTGAACAAATGCATCAGGCTTCTTGCCCCCTGGCCTGTCCTCCCCTGGTGACCACATTAAGATTAGCCCCATTCTAGGGATGCAGTGATTACAGCTGAACAAGTTCAAGAGAAGATGTTGGGGGACGATGTGCCGTTTTATGTTTATGCTACAAAATTCCAAATGGTAAATGGAACACGACTGGAAGAAGAATTCTTGTTCACATTTCCCTGCATTCCATGGGCAAGGCTTGCACATGTGGCCACCAGTAACAAAGCACAATGACAACTTGGAGAGAGTCACCGAGCCCGTACCTGTGGGCAGCACAATGGGTGACACAGCTTTGTGAGCAATGATGTAACCAGCATTAAGTAAATAGCATGGGGGAACGGTGAAGCAGAAAGGATTTAATTAGTTTCAATACTCACAGATTTCCAAAAGCAGGGATGTTGTAAGTTAAAGCAGGATTGCCACCTTTCTCCACAGTGGGAATATAAAATACGCCAGGTACGTGCATGTGACAAGATCATTGCTGGACCAGAGCAGGGAGCCACAGTGTCTGGTTGCTCGAAATGATCCTCACAAGCCCTGATTGGGCAATGGACAAACACGGAATTTCCTCTTCTCTGTCCATTATTCTAAATCTCAGCAATAAATCATTATACTCCACATGGATTTTAGGACACAATTTTAAAGTCAAATGTTATCCTGGGGCTACATACACCCTAAGAACCATTCTGTTCTTTGGGATTGTCCAAGCTGTAAAACTATACATATTTACTAATGTACATAATCCATTTAAAGCTGCTTATGTTCCCTGCACTATACTAAGTACAGTGTTAATATTTTTTCACTTCATCTTCACATCAGCCTCTACAAGCCCATCTTCATTTTCTACCTGAGGAATCTGAGGCTCAGAGAGGTAAACTAATTTGCTTGAAGACGCACAGCTGAGTAAGTGACCAAAGCAGGATTTGACCCAGCACCTTTGTGGTCACAGTCCCCTGTCCTCAGTCTCTGTTACGTCGCACCAGGGCTAGGGTGTCTGCAGCTGGGCAGTCCCTGTCCTCCAACCAGGACACCCTCAGAGCAGTGGGAGAATGCGGTGTTCCCTAGTCTTCCCTTTGCCAGATTGTTTCCTCTCATTTTGACTTCACAAGCCAAGGGAATCTGCTGAGGAAGCTTTGCCAGCCTGGCCCAGCCTGGCCAGGCCTGGAAAGCTCCCCCGGGCCAAGGAGAGGTGTTGAATAGAGAATGACATTGAGGAACAGGAAGATGGGCCAGAATGGGGGTAGGGTGGGGGCTGCAGGAGCAGGCAGGAGATTGGGGGCCAGGCATTGGGGAGAGGTCTGGATGCTTACTGAGGGTCTCCAAGTCTCCAGGCACTGGGCCATGTGAGCACCACAACTGTGCGGAGATCTCATTATGACCAATGGACATGGCTCAAGTGTCACTGTGTAAGTGGCAGAGCCAGGCCTCGCTCCAAAGCTTGGAGTTGTGTCCCACTCCTCCTGGGCCTCCCAGCATCTGCTGAGACATGGAGGGAGGAGTAGAGATGTGGGGTCGGACCAGAGTGTGCATGTTCACACCAAGTGCTGCTGGGCTGGGTCCACCGGCACTTCAGTTTGACTCCGTCAGCATTTTTGAGCACCTATTGTATGCGGGGCTTTGTGGTCTGCCCTGGAGGGATGAGAGAGGAGTAAGACAAGACACAGCCTGTTCTCAGGGAGCGTGGTGGTCGCAGGGGAGAGCGAGCTGTGGAAGTCAGATGGCAGGTAGTGCGGGTAGGAGGAACAGGAGTGGGACGGGAAGGGGTGAGCACTCTCCCAGATCTTTGGAGAAGAGAGGCCCCTTCCAGAATATTGCATGAATTCCAGAGGGGAGAGATATCTGGGTGGAGTGGGGGGGAGCCCATGTGCAAAAGCTTGGGGACGATAGCCAGCCCTTGCGGCAGCACACATAGCACAAGCAGCCAGAGGGCAGAAGGTAGCTATGGAGTGTGCTGGGTCACCAGGCCTGCCTGAGCCCACAGATGCCCTTCCTCACCTCAGCCACCCCTCCAAGCCCCAGCCCCACCACCCCTCCCCTTCCCATCCATCACAGCAGCTGTCTCTCAGCCTCCCCAGGGGGCTCTCCTGGTGCTCCGCCAGCCTCCGCGACCTCCTAGACACCTCAGCTCTCCCACAGCTTAGTTGTGCCTCGACTTTGTCTCCTGAGTGGGGTCCCAGGTTCCTAGAGGAGAACTCTGGAAGCTGCAGTCCCAGGCACAGGGCAGGGCCCAGGTGCACTGGTAACACCTGACAGGCAGCATGTGCAGGCTGCCCATCAGGCCACAGAGTGGAGACTTGTCATGAGGGACACAGCCCAGGAGCCCCTTTCAGGATGTCTGAGGGACTATGTCATTCTGTGAGATGAAACTGGCCAGAGAGGGCACCAGGCACTGGGCATTTATTTGGAACCAATCCCTTCTAGAGAGGACCTAAGGTTGGGATGCAAACCCAAAGGCCCTAAGGCAGGCAGGGAGCTGGGGATCTCCAGGGGGTCCCGGGGAGAGCTCACTGCAACAGGTCCCTTAACCTTGTCACCAGGACTTGGACTCCTACAGCTCATGGAGGGTCCAGGCCACAGGCAGACAGATGAAGAGGAGGGGGCAGTGTTGGGTGAGCCAGGGCGCCATGGAAGGGGTAGGTTCTGTTTCTGAGCTGGCAGGCTGGACTGGCCGGGCAGGCTAGCTGCCACACCGGGGTCAGCCATCAGGACTGCCAGACTGCGCTGCTCCAGTGCTTGCTATGGGACAGGGACTGTGTGCGGAGCAGAACAAGAAGATACTCGGCCCATCCCTGGGCGGCTTGCACCCTGCTCTCGTGGAAACAACTGTTCTATTCCTCCCCAGCCTGCGGGCTCCAGGCTTCTGCTGGACAAAGAAGGTAATGGAATGTGAAATCGAAAGGCCACTTTCTCAGGACTAGCTGCAGGCTGCAAGTGAACAAGGGGGAAAAGGGAAACATTTCACGTAACAGGCAATTCGGCACCCACTAGATGAGCTTTGTCGATGACACAGACCAGAGCCCAAGGTAACAGCTGCAATAGGCATGTCCCAGGGCACCTCACAGACTCAGTACCGGGCCAGCCCTTGTCTAGCCGTCTAGCCAGTCCCCACTGAGCTCTAAATCCTCACCAAATAATCATGTCCACCAATGATAAGCCACACCCCACATAATTCCACAGGGTGCCAGTCTTCTCCTTAATTTTCTAGCTGCTTCTTACATTCTTTATAGTATATCTGGTAGATAGGTAGTGAATGGAAATGTACTTTGTAGTGGTCCCACAAACTCCAGTCATTTCTTAATTCATTCTCAGTTACAGGGAGTTTGCTCTGTGACTAATACTTCACTGGGATCTCTGGGAAGATTTAAAAATCAGCACATGCAATTCCTGTTCACTGTAGACTCCCTGAAGTAAAGAATCACGTTATCTCTTATCTCCTGGCACCTAGTCCAGCACCTGGCATGCCATAGGCGGTAAGTGTAGAACGGATGGAGGGCTGGATGGATGGATGGATGGAGGGATGGATGGATGGAGGGATGGATGGGCAATGATTCTTACAGGCTTGTGATATGCTCAAGACATCCAGATTTGGAGGCTATGGACCTGTGTTCTACATAAGGATAACAAGAAAGATGTGGGTAAAATGTGTCTCAGCCACTTTGTGCTCCGACTGTTAAACATCCCTCTGCTCCTTCTGAGACGAGTTAAACGGGTTCCTGGGACTCAGCCTAGAGCAGCTGTTCTCAACCTGTGGGTGGTGACCCAAAGGAACTGTATTAAAGAGCCATGGCATTAGGAAGGTTGAGAACCACTGGCCTAGAGAGTCTGACTCACTAGATCTGAGATGACACCTATGAATCTGCATGTCAGCAAGAATCCCCAGGTCATTCTGATGCTGGTGGTTATCAGACCACACATTAAAAGGCACCACATTACCCCACCCAAATCTCAGTGGTCCATGCAGACACCTTTGACTCTTTTTCACTCTATGAGGAGCAGGCTTTCCCAAGAGTGCTCTGAGTTCCTACCTGAGCACTACTTCATAGTCAGGTATCTTTGGACACACTAGTGACCCTGGTAGTTTTTGCTCCTAATGCATAATAGATGTTCAACAGCTATGAATCTCCTTTCATTTCTTCCAGCAACACCCCTGTCCCCACCCTTGGAAAACTGCTCTTCCCCTTCCAGTTGCATCACTGGCTTGCCAGCCACTGGTGCCACCATGAGGGGTCCAGAAGGTGGGCACACAATCCAACCTGGATGAATCAGAGCCATGCAGAAAATGGCAGAGCTGCCAGGTGAAAGGTGAGAGCATACAGGGAGAGAGACAGCCAGGAGAGGTAAGAGAGGTAAGGTGGGGCCCAGCCTCTGAGCTCTTGCTGCCCCTCTGGGAACTCCCCCAGGACCCTTCTCCAAAATCCCTTTTCTTTCTTGAGCTACTTTGAGTTGGGCTTTTGTCACTTGAACCTGAAAATAGTCTCACCTCACTGATGCTCAGCACCCTCACTGGTAAAACGGGGATAATGGTGACTGAGGGGCTTTTTTGAAAGTGCCCAAGGCACAGTCAATGATCAACAGCTGTGAGTTTCTGCCTTTTCCTTTTAACATCACCTAGCTCTCCCTTGGGATCAGCTGGATCCCTGGGACTTGGCGAGCTCTCTGTAGTGAGCTGGCAGTTTGGATGAGTGCGTGAACTTTGTCTCATGCTCAGTAGATGCCCAGCAGGTGAATGGACCAGGTACCCGTGGGGCAGATCCAGCACGTACCTTGATTGCAAGTTTCACATTTTAAATGTATGATGCAGTGATTTTTTTTTTTTTAAACTCCTGTCTCAATCTATCTGTCTATAGAATAAGATTTGCGTAGTGGTGGGGAAGAACTCAGTAGCTTGTGATTTAGGGATATAAATTCCTTCTTAATTTGGAAGAAAAAACTGCTTGTTCTAGAGTTTCTCTTTAGATGTACAGCCCAGGCTGGTGAATTACTCCTCCAGCTACAGGGCATCAGTTAAAGATTCCAGTGCACCCTATAACTCTGGGAGGGCTGTAATTACTGCACTAATTCCTAACTTTCCCTCCGGCCAGAGATCTGCAATCTATTCTCACTTAGCAAATCTGCTCAGGATTTATTATTTTCGTTTAGATTTACTTCAACTGAACATTTTCCTTTTGCATAAAGTCATTGATATTCTCATACATTTGTGCCCTGACACCACCTGCCCTTTACCGACATGAACTTCTGTCCCTGCTTCCTGGGTGAAGAGGCGACAGTGCCCTCAGACAAACAATTACACCTGACAATCTCTGGTTCAGTACCCATGACACTCTCCAGCCAAATATATATGCACACAGACTTATACACTATATAATGTAAATATGTAATATGCTAGGTGTTATATTATTCATATATATGGTATACATATTTTATTTATGCATAAAATATGTATGTATATGTGAGGTCAAACAATTAAGTTTGTGAACCCATCCTAGAAAAAGTGCTGCATCCCTCATTGCTGACTGTCACTATGGTTACCTTCAAAGTCCTCCTTTTGGTCCTCTGGTGATTTTTTTATTATTGTTTGGGATTCATTGAGGATACAAAGAATTAGGTTACACTGATTGCACTTGTTAGGTAAAGTCCTTCTAATTGTGTCCTGCCTGCAAGAGGTGTGCCATACACGCAAGAGGTGTGCCACACAGGCAAGAGGTGTGCCATACACGTCACCCTCAAGTCCCTCCCTTCTCCCCTAGCCCCACTCACTCTTTCAAGTAAAGGAGGTATTATCTCCCGTTTTATAAATGGGGAAACAGGCTCAGGGACATTAAATTTTGTGGATCATTCATCCACTAAATGACTGAGTCAAGATTAAAGTCCATAAGGTTCATTCAAATTCAAAAACTGTGTTTTGAACCACTGGGCCACATGTCTCCCTGTTGAGCAAAGCAAAGCCTGGTTTTACTACAGACCTTTCCAGGCAGACCCTCGTGCGCACTCTTCTGGGGTGCCTCTTCCGACCCTCCCAAGCTCTCTTCTCCTTCAAAAGAGGGGTCCACGCCCTTCTCTCTGTGAATAGACACTTCCAAGAGCTAGAAAACACCTTGCTGACACCCTGACGCCCTCCCCAACAGGCTCATGCAGCACGGCTTTGCTTCAGGAGCCCTCCCTGGCCCACCTCCCTTCCTCCTTAAGCAATTACAAATGGACCACTTCACAAGTGGGTTTGGAGTTTTTCTAGCATTTTTTGACTTGAAGGTCAATGGCTGTTAGTTTCCTATTTGGAAATTGATTTTGTTTTGTTTCAGATTTTGAACGTAAGAGCTAAATTTGTTTGCTGTGAGCATTCTTCTCCCTCTCTTGTCCTTTCTGAGTCTTCAGAAATTCTAGATAGTGGACTCTTTGAGCTCATGTTAGTGAGTTCTTTTTCTATTTGAAGCAAAAATTGTGAGAGCCTAGGACTTGAGTGAGGTTCCTGCTGGTGACACTAAGCAGGGCTGCCAGGTGGCAGAGCTCAGCAAATGTCCTCCCTTCCCCTGACTGCCTCCCTCACAGCTGGCTGTGTTCCCACCCCCTCCTCAACACCTCTCATGAGGAAAGCAATGGGAGAGGAGTGGGTGCCTGGGCTGTCCCCCTGTGCCCTGCTAACAGTGCAGCCTGTCACACACCTGTCTACCCCAGGGGGTGGGGAAACACTTGGTCATCTAAGGCAAAGAACCCAAGCGACCTTCAAATGGCAGCCACATTTGTATTTTCCTGGCTCCAAATAAAATGGAAAAAAGATTAATTTTCTCTTGTCCTTGGCTTTTTCTTCCAAATCTCAACTCATTCAGAACTGTACCTTTTCCTGGCATGATTCTTGCTGCCCTAGAACACACTTTTGTCCTTGGATGTGTGACTGGCTCTTGTGTGTCTCCTATGACCAGCACACACTCAGCTCCCCATATACCCACTGCTTTCCACCACTTTCCTCCCTTCCACCACCAGTAAGGACAGTTGGTGGCATTTAACTCCTGCCCCCAGTGTGTGTAACTGAGCAGCCCTTCTGAGGTAGCCTCAGAAGACAAGTGTGTGACAGGCTGCACTGTTAGCAGGGCACAGAGGTAGCCTCAGCTCCTTGCTCTTTCACTAACACATCTATTCCCAAGCATGTATACGTATCAAGAAATGTAAAATCTGCATGGACAGAAACAAATAAAGCCCTGCCAGCAACCCTGATAAGCCAGATAAGCTCAGCAAGTTGAAACTTGCACGGGTGAATCAGAAAGGACGCTGTCAACTGTGTTTCTTGAAGGTGAAATAATGGACCGTAACCCAGTCTATACCAAAACTGTCGTAGTGACCCACGTACAGTGTTGTGAGTTATTTTTTCAGATAGCCTCTTTGCTTTAATAAAGAGGCTCTCTGCTCAGCCTCATGAATGTGTTTGAATTTCAAAGGACCTGGATCACTGCAGTCTGCAATTGGAGCACAGGCCCCGCACACACTCATATATAAGACATGGGCTTTACTTACGTACACAAGCATCGATGGCTGCGCACAGAAGTGTGCACAGAGACTGTGACGGCATTGCCTCATTGTTCCTTCCACCGTTCCCCACAGGTCCTGCACCAAGACTAGGCACCGACAATTAAGGGACCTGTCTGATGACCAATTAAACTTTTTTTTTCTTTTTTTTTATTAAATCATAGCTGTGTACATTAAGGCAATCACAAGGTACAATGTGCTAGTTTCATATGCAATTTGAAATATTTTCATTGAACTGGTTAACATAGCCTTCATGGCATTTTCTTAGTTATTGTATTCAGACATTTATATTCTGCATTTAGTAAGTTTCACCTGTACTCTTCTAAGATGCACCATAGGTGGGACCGATTAAACTTTCTCTTGCCCCAAACGGAGTGTTGGTCTTTTTTCTGCCTCCAGCGCAGCTCTTACCGGCTGCAATGGCCAGAGAGTTAGCAAGTCAATTTCAGGTACTCAGCTAACAGAATGTGTGACAAGAATCTCAGGGATGAAGGGAGAAACATAGGGAGGCAGTGGTTCTCAGGAGAAGGCAGCTCGTCTGTCTGCAGCACCCTTCTCCACTAACAGCTGGGAGTCAAAGTCTCTCAAGTCTAAGTCACTGGGACTCATGGGTGGCCTGTGTGAGGTCTTGGGCATCACAGGGGCATGACCAAGGAAACTGAAACAGAACATTGTCCAGCAGGCCACCCCCTCATCCCCCAGCAAGCATGGACATGCAGCAGGTCTGGAAGGAGTTTGCAGGCAGGACTCCTTCCACCCTGAGGGCATATGCCTCCCTCCTCTCCCCCTGCTCCCCTGTGCCTAGATAGCCAAGGAGAACTCCTGCATAGTGGCTGGGAGAATAGGAAGGGTCAGGGAATGTCCTCCCCATGCCAAAGATGGACACCGTGTATCAATGGCCTGTGGCGATCCTCCCTCCACCACTGCAGAAACTGCTGCCTCTTGAGATATCCAAGACACTCTGGGCCAGCAAAGAAAAAGGGCAGCCTATCTGTCACAGATGCCATAGGTGCCTCTCAGACTCCCCTGTGGGAGTGCAGGGCTCCCTCCCTCTGCTGCTGTGAGCCCTGTCTGCCTCAGCTGACAGTCCTCGATGGGAATTAACTGCCTTGGCACAACCAAGGCAGAAATGCAGGGTTATGGAAATGCTAGCGCCCTCACTTCAGTTTAGGACAGCCCTGAAGGGCCTTAACAGGCTCATGGCTCTTCTCTGAGTCAGGCTTTGTGGAGAGTGCACTCCTTAGTCCAACTTCTCCCCTTTACCAATCCTGCTTCCTTCCCCTCCACCCCAAGCATGGTCTCAAGAGAACCCCCTGTAAACCTGCTGTCCTGCCCAGTCTCCTTCCTGGGAGCCCCTCTCTCAAGGCCATTCAAGGGACCCCTAGAGAGGATGATCCATCAGACAATACACATACCATGCTGAAAGCTGCTCTCCTTACATGTTAGACAGAACTCAACTGTGAGCTCTCTCATCAGGGCCTGGTTGTTTACTAAACGGTGGCACTCTAATCGCTTTCCTCTCTCTTATATGATAATTGGTCTTTTCAAGTGTTCCACTTCTGGGCTCAATTTTGGAAATGTTTGTTTACTAGAAAATCATCCATTTCTTCTAGATTTTAAAATTATGGCCAAAAAGTAATATACAGTCTTCTAAGTATTTTAATTTCTCTTGTATCTGTGGCTGTGTCTGCTTTCAAATCCTTATCTCTGAGATTGAACAGAAAAACAGAGCACTTATTGGTAATCAAGAGCAGCCCACACCCCAAAAGACTTTCTGAAGCTAAAATGTGAATTTCTCAATTAAATAATATGACAGGTGAAGCAAAGAAAAGATAGCTACAGTGGAAACCTGAACCACTGGCCTAGCCAAATGGAAATGTATGCCCATGTATAGAGCAAAAATATAAGGTGATGAAATTCATCAAGGAAAAAGCAAGAGCAGTGGAGGTTGGAACCATAAGCTTCACATAAAAGTATTGGGGTTCAAGAAGGAAAAAGTGTTATACAGCAAAAAGATGATGAGTAAGTATCAGGAGAGCATTTCTGAATGGAGAATAATAGATTCTCAGGAAATGTGAAATATTAATACTACATACAGAATCTGGAAACTGGAGATGAAGGAAGATATTTCAAGGGAAATTGTTATAATTGTCCAAAGCTAAAAGCACGAAACTATTCAGCAATCCTAAGTCAGCAGGAGCAGCAGGAGGGGAAGGAGGGCAGGGCCATTCCAGACTGTCTGCTCCAGGACTGAGATAGGGAAAGATGGAGGAACGGATGACAGGGAGGGTATTCTCATGGTCCCATCTCAGCAGGGGAGGAGCAGGAGAGCAATATGGAAATATTAACGTAAGGTCTTACTTGGTGAGATAGTTGGTATCCTATTTCAAAGAATTTTAATAGAGAAATAAGTGTTTGATTATGTGCACAAGGGAAGAGAAGGAAAGCATTAAGAAAATGTGTTATACCATATACAGTAACAGGGGAAAATGAAATGAATAACAGTTTAATCAAACCAGTGAAAATAAGGGGGACAAAAGAAACAATATAAAAAAGTCATAAATATAAAGCCCTATGAATAAGGGGGGAGGGGAAGCAGGCATGTAAGTTACTAAACTACATGGGAACAACCAAATCGTTAAAAGATACAGCTTATTAATTAGAGAGGATTAAAAACCAAAAACATTGATGCACTGTCTAAATAAATAAAGAAATAACAACAGGTTTCAGCTGAAGGGATGGGAAGAGGCTTACCAGGAAAATGCAAGCAAATACCAAGCAAGACTGGGGATACTTAATAATGGACAGGTAGAGCTCAAGGTTAAACACTGAACAGAATTTAAAAAGGGCATGGCATAACAACCAATGGTACACTATGTGAAAATGAAGAAGATATTTCATAAAACTGTATGTATAAAAGAACAGCTAAGCTAACCATACATAGCCAAACTTATAAGAAATGTAAGAACTTGACTCCTACATTTATAGAGTTCAATATAATTTCTTCAGAATATCTCATATAAAACAAACAAGTTAAATTAAATGCAAATACATATACATTTTTAAAAATCAACCCCAAGTTCATATATATATAATCTACAATTGCTTTGAATATAGAAAGTACTTAAGTACAGAAATCATATTAAATATTGGTTATGTTCTTTCCCCAAAAGAAATGGTTTTAACGTTCTAAAAACCAGAGATTTTATAGATACAGAATAGAAGCCATACTCTCTGATATTTTAATAAAATTAAAATTCAATAACAAATAGCAACTATATCTTAACCATGTAAAGATTAAAGCATACCATCCTAGAAAATCCTTGAATTGAAAGAGAAATTACAAATACTATGGAAGTCAATAAAAATTATTTCATCTCAGTGCCTGTTGCTCAGTGGTTAGGGCGCTAGCCACGTACACCAACGCTGGCAGGTTCAAGCCTGGGCCAAGCCTATTAAACAACAATGACAACTACAACAACAACAATAACAAAAAATAGCCTGTAGTCCCAGCTACTCGGGAGGCTGAGACAAGAGAATCACTTGAGCCCAGGAATTTGAGGTTGCTGTGAGCTGTGATGCTACAGCACTCTACTGAGGG
This sequence comes from Loris lydekkerianus, assembly GCA_963574355.1. Classification (NCBI taxonomy): domain Eukaryota; kingdom Metazoa; phylum Chordata; class Mammalia; order Primates; family Lorisidae; genus Loris; species Loris lydekkerianus. Next base: position 8,922 of record CAUYPK010003693.1, on the reverse strand, counting down.
TGACATAGTGAGACTCTGTCTTGAAAAAATAAATAAATAAAAATTATTTCATACAAAACTTATGGTTCAGAAAAAGCCATACCAATACAAATTAGTAGCATTAAATACCTTTATTATTAAAAATTAAAAATTTTTGTAGACAATTTAGAACTTAAGAAATTAAAATACAAAAACAAATTTTAAAAACTAGGAATAGGCAATTCATAAAAATGAAAATTTGCATAGAAAAAGAAAAAATAAATCTAAAATCAGGTACTTGTAAAATTTACAATAACATTAGCATAATAAATCCTTGCAAGTTTGATTAAGAGAAAATGAAAGAGATTAGTATTAATACTGTAAAATATGTGTAAACATAAACACAGATGCAAAATAAATTAAAATACTTTTAAGAAATTAATATATGAGGCTCAGCACCTGTAGCTCAATGAGTAGGGCGCTGGCCACATACATCAAGGCTGGCAGGTTTGAGCTTGGCCCAGGCCTGCTAAACAACAATGACAACTGCAACCAAAAATAGCCAGCATTGTGGCAGGTGCCAGTAGTCCCAGCTACTCAAGAGGCTGAACCAAAAGAATAGCTTAAGCCCAAGTGTTTGAGATTGCTCTGAGCTGTGATACTATGGCACTCTACCAAGGGCAAGATAGTGACACTGTGTCTCAAAAATAAAATAAAATAAAGAAATTAATATATGCAACTTTTGGTCCATAATTTTAAAGTCTAGAAGAAATAGATAACTTACTAGCAAATACAAAGTACTAAAATTGATCCCAGAAAAAGTAGAAAACTTGAATAGAAATTATCACAGAAGAGCTGGGAATGTGATTAGCAAGCTATCGTTTAGTAACTAACCAGGGCCTGATGAAATTACAGCTGAATTTTATTAAATATTTAAAGACCAGATCACCCCCAATGTCAGGTGAATCATTCCAGTCCCTATGACAAGATGGAGAAGTTCCTTGATTTAAGAAGGCAGTTTTTAATGCCAAAAACTAAAGAGGAAATTATTCTTAAAAGGAATAGGCCAATTTCACATATGTCTATAATGCAAACACTCTAAATAAGCTATAATTAAGTAAATGCCAAAAATGTTTAAAAGAAAAATATATTAAAATCAAACAGAGTTCATTAAAAGAATGCAGACTAACTCAGTATCTAGAAATCTATCAACATGATCCAATATATCAATACACTAAAGGGAAAAGTACATAATCCTCTCAATTAGTGCTGAAAAAACAGCGGCACCTGTAGCTCAGGGGGTAAGGCGCCAGCCACATACACTGAGGCTGCCAGGTTTGAATTCGGCCCGGGCCAGCTAAAACAACATCAATTGCAACAGCAACAACAAAAATAGCTAGGCATTGTGGTGGACACCTATAGTCCCAGCTACTTGGGACGCTGAGGCAAGAGAATCGCTTAAACCGAAGAGTTCGAGAATGCTGTGAGCTGTGACACCAAGGCACTCTACCCAGGGCAACTGCTTGAGACTCTGTCTCCAAAAAAAATAATAAAATGCTGAAAAAATATTGATATAAATCTATATCCATTTCTAATTAAAACCTAAATAAATAGGAAAAGAAGGAGATTACTTAAATATGATTATAATATAATAAAGACAAACATGGCTGTATAAAGAATTAAATATCAGATAACATAATATTTTTAAAAAGCAAATACCATATATACTCAAGTATAAGCCAAGTTTTTTGGGCACAAAACTTGTGCCCAAAAACCTGAACTCGGCACAAATTTTGTGCCGAAAAAACTTGGCTTATACTCGAGTATATACGGTATTACTCTAAATAAAAAATCCTTAAAAATATTTAAGTTAGAAATTAAGAATAGACAAGGATGCTTGTTCTCATTATGATTATTCTATTATATGATTTTATTCTACTAAATTCAGTGAAGGAAAAAACAGCATACACATTTAAAAAGAAAATAAATGCTCTCTTTTATTTCTGAAACTATATATTTTTAGAAATTCAATATAATCGAATTAGGAAAAATACACTCAAAATGTATAAGAGAATTTGGCAAAGTTGCAGAATATAAGGTAAATATACAAAAATCAATAGCTTTTTTCTAGTCTAACAATGAATATAACAAAAAAAAAAATGGGGAAACCATTCTGTATGCAAATTAGAAAATGTATGTGGACGAAGTTAATAAGAAAAGCACAAAATATATATAAAGAAATTGTAGTAACTTATTAAAGAATATGAATATAAAATATGATCTGAATAAATGGAAACATTTTTATTTTCAAATAGACTAAATATCATGCGATTATTAGGCCTAGACTAAGGTGGAAAAATACCATTTAACTCCTGGCAAATTTCTGGGCAGCAACCCCTCAACAAAATGGAGTAAGTCTGATTCACTACCAAGATAGTTGGGAAAGCACTCACTGACTTCTTGCTTGACTAACTCCCTGAGAAACGGACTGGGAGGTACCAACTGTCCCCAGACTGACCCTTAAGAAATACCAGGTGGGGCTCGGCCCCTGTGGCTCAAGCAGCTAAGGCACCGGCCACATACACCTAAGCTGGCGGGTTCGAATCCAGCCTGGACCCTCCAAACAACAATGATGGCTGCAGCCAAAAAATAAATAAATAAATAACTGGGTGTTGTGGCGGGCACCTGCAGTTCCGGCTACTTGGGAGGCAGAGGCAGGAGAATTGCTTGAGCCCAGGAGTTGGAGGTTGCTGTGAGCTGTGATGCCACAGCACTCTACCCAGGGCAATAGCTTGAGGCTCTGTCAAAAGAAAGAGAGAGAGAGAAGGAAGGAAGGGAGGGAGGGAGGGAGGGAGGGAGGGAAGAAAAGAAAGAAAGGAAGGAAGGAAGGAAGGAAGGAAGGGAGGGAGGGAGGGAGGGAGGGAGGGAGGGAGGGAGGGAGGGAGGGAAGGAAGAAAAGAAAGAAAGGAAGGAAGGAAGGAAGGAAGGAAGGAAGGAAGGAAGGAAGGAAGGAAGGAAGGAAGGAAGGAAGGGAAAGAAAAGAAATACCAGGTGGGAAAGTACTGAAACAAAGACGTATGACTAACTAACCTCAAAATTCTGCTTCTGTACAATGCTTGCTAACCTACCCAGATGCACCTGGGCAGCCTGTGTGCCAACCAGGATGCAGACCAAGCCTTAAATCCAACCCCTTAAGCACTCAGGGTTGCTCTCAGAAACCACACGTTGGGACACTGAGGCAGTTGCCAACTAGCTCTTCAATAAAAGGACTCCTTTAAATTTGACTTGTCTGGAGGTATGGTCTTTGAAAGACTCCAGGGCATAACATGATTTTATTTTTCCAGAATTAGGATCTATAATTTTAATGCAATCATATTTTGAATTCTAATAGTATTATTGAAACTGGATAAAATGAACTTAGGCTTTATATTTTAAAACATCTCTGAAATTAGGCAATTTATTTTTTAAAAGAAACAATGAATGAGCATTTGCCTTACCAAATATCACAAATGCTATGAAGTCCCTATAAACAAAAGAATGTGTTATTTGCATAAGCACAAATGCATAGATCTGTGGAATAGAATAGAAAATACAGAAATATAGTGCAAAACAAATGATAATTAAAATACAACAAAGCCAATATTTCAATTTGTGGGAAATAAATTTTTGTTAATCTAATTACAAAATGCCTTTCAGATGACTTAAAGATTTAAAATGAGAAAAAAACTGTATAAAAACAAAGCATGTAAACAAAACATGTGTACCCCCCTAATTTCCAAAATTTAAAAAATTTAAAGATAGAACAAAACCTTAACAATTAAAATACAATGTGAAAAAAATTTTTTTCAGTAAAATCTAAGAGCCTCCGTATTTAATCCAGGGACAAAGGAGACTTTCCAAACTGAGAGTGGCAAAGTAGTCTTTAAAAGCACAGCATAGTATAGCAATCAAATACTTATGCATGGCAAGAGGTTGAGCATGGTGGCTCTTGGATTACAAATCCCTGCACTTTGGGAGGCTGAGGTGGGAGGATTGCTTGAGGCCAGGAGTTCTAGACCAGCTGGGCAACATAGCAAGACCCTGTCTCCATAATTTTTTTCAAAGAGGTGTGGTAACAGGTGCCTGTAGTCCCAGTTACTTAAAAGGCTGAGGTGAAAGAATTGCTTAATCCTAGGAGTTTGAGGTTATGGTGAGCCATAATTGAGCCACCGTGCTCCAGTCTGGGGGTGATACCTTATCTCTAAAACAATTAAAATTTAAAAATAAAAATGTTAAAAATACTTATATATGGCAAGAGTTATCATAGATTAAGTCAATACATATATGTTTTGGAAAAGATTTAATAGATGCAATGCAATGGATAGATTTAAATCTATAATGTACAAAGGGTTCATAGACATCGATGAGAGTCAGACAATTAAAAGACTGGGAATACCTACTGCTGGTATAGATTAGAAATCTTAGTTATTATGGCCATTTCAGAAAGCGATCTGACAACATCTATTAAAGTTAAGAGCAATCTCATTTCTCAGAATTTATCCTATAGAAATAAAAGCACTAGTCCATACGAATATATGTGCAAAAATACTTAGTTTGTATCAGAAAAAAAGTAAATGTTTATCAATTAGGAATAGTTGAATAAATTACAGTACCTTCTTTCATATCGTAGCCTGTTATAATAGAGTATTTTTAATAATCTTCACTTATTTGATTATGGAAACATTGTCTAAATATAAACTAATTGTAAACAGTAGTGAAAATGTCAATATCTTTTTTTTTTTTTTTTGAGACAGTCTTACTATGTCACCCTTGGTAGAGTGCTGTGACATCACAGCGCACAGCAACCTCAAACTCTTGGGCTTAAGTGATTCTTTTGCCTCAGCGTCTCAAGTAGCTGGGACTACAGGTGCCTGCCACAACACCCGGCTATTTTTTTGTTGTAGTTGTCATTGTTGTTTAGAAGCCCCTGGCCGGATTCGAACCAGCCAGCCCAGTGTAAGTGGCCAGCACCCTAACCACGGAGCTACAGGTGCCGAGCTCAATATCTTAATAGCATTTACATCTTGCTTAGTTTTCCAGTTATTTTTATTTATTCAACTTCTGTATAGTTGTGAATTGTATCAGATCATTTTGTTGGTTCCATTTTATTCATCTATTTATTTGTTTATTTTAGTGCTCTATCCTGAAATTGCATGTGTGTGTGCGTGTTTGCAGCATTTTAATTATGAATGTCATCTCTAATCTTAGGCATTTACTTTTAAAAAAATGTTGTTATCTCGAGATAATTGTAGTGACATGAATACAGACATCCCATATACACTTCATCCAGTGTCTCCCAGTGGTAATGTCTTGCATAATTAAAGTACCAAGTCAAATCTAGATAATTGACAGATAGAATTCACCCATCTTATTCGGATCTCACCAGCTTTCCATGCACTCATTTGTGTATTTGTGTATTCTGGACAATTTAATCATAGATCTACACAATCCACCCCAACCCAGTCAAGACAGAGATACTCCCCCACAAGGATCCCCCATGCTATCCTTCTATAACCACAGCCACGTTCCTTCTTACCTCGGGTGACCACTAATCTGTTCTATCTCTGTAACTCTATTATTTCAGCCATGTTATATAAATAGAAGTATACAATGTAGTCTTTCGAGAATGGCTCCTTTTATTCAGCATAATTCTGTGCAGATCAATTCAAGATGCATGAACAAGTGTGTTCCCTTTCTATTTGGTCATTTTTTTTAACTTTATGTCAGCATATTTTATATGAAGATGTAACAGTGCCTCATAACATTCCATCAAAATATATAAAGAATTTGATGACAATGACAATATTAATCCAAAAAGAGATAAAGGATTTTAATAACATGTTCTGTTTTAAAAATTGACTCATTAGGGCAGCGCCTGTGGCTCTGTGAGTAGGACGCTGGCCCCATATACGGGGGGGTGGCAGGTTCGAACCCAGCCCCAGCCAAACTGCAACAACAACAACAACAAAATTGACTCTTTAGTAATTATTTACCAGATACATGTGATATTTTAGTATGTGCGTGTACTGTGTAATGATAAAATCAGGATAATTAGGATGTATAACCATCACCTCAAATACCATTTTTTATGTTGAAAACGTTTCAAGTCTTCCTATCTAGCTATTTTGAAATATACAATGAATTATTATTAATTATAGTCACCCTACTGTGCTATTAAACACTAGAACTTATTCCTTATATATAACTGTATTTTATTTTAATGCTATCTTGAATTTATTCATTTATTTTTTAAATGTTATTGTATTTGAGGTTTATAACATGATATTTGTAGGTTACATATTGATATATAAATATACAGAGATACATTTGTGGACAATACAATGGTTACTATAGTAAAGCAGATTAATATATCAATCATCTCATCTAGTTACTTTGTGTGTGTGTGACAAGAGCAGCCATAATCTACTTTGTTTAAATCACTTTTTAAACAATAATCTCTAATACAATTTTATTGCCTTTTATCCTCATGTTGTACATTAGAGCTCTAGACTTGCTCTTTTACGGATTTGCTATCCTGTACCTTTTGATGTACAGCTCTCCCTTTCCTCTCTCCTTCCCACCCCTGGTAAGCTCTGTTTCACTCTCTATCTCTGTATATTTGAACATAGTTTTTCACCTTTGGCTATTATGTTAGTTGTAGATTCATAACAGACTTTATGTTGAAACATTGTCTTTCACACTTAAGCTGTCAAAATGTTTATCAAGAAAGGATGCTGAACTTTGTCAAATGCTTTGTCTGCATCGATTCAGATTATCATGTGGTTTTTATCTTTCATTCTGATAAAGGGATGTGGCACATTGGCTGATTTGCATATGTTAAACTAGCCTTGCATGCCAAGCACATATCTCACTTGGCCATGACTTATAATCTTTTTGGTATGTGTTGAATTTGGTTTGCTAAGAAATTTTTTTTTTTTTTTTTAGAGACAAAGTCTCACTTTGTCATCCTGGGTAGAGTGCCATAGAGCCACAGCTCACAGCAACCTCCTGCTCTTGGGCTTAGGTGATTCTCTTGCCTCAGCCTCCCGAGTAGCTGGGACTACAGGCACCCGCCACAACACCCAGCTATTTTTTGTAGTAGTTTGGCCAGGGCCGGGTTTGAACCCGTCACCCTCGGTATATGGTGCCGGCGCCCTCCTCCCTGATCCACAGGCGCTGCCCAGTTTGCTAAGATTTTCCTGAGCATCTTTTCATCAGTGTTCCATGATAGTCTGCTATGTAACTATTTAACTGCATACACTAGAACTATGGCAGTGATCCAGGAGTGATTTTCACAAGTTGTTGTTGAATAAGAAAAGTAATATAAATTTTTTAAATAGCCAGTTAATATAAAATGCTAGCAAAAAACTAATAATATATATGTATGTGTTGTGTGTATATGTATGTACACGTATACCTATATATATAGGCATAAAAAACATAGAAAGGCATGACACATACTAGTGCATTAACCCAGGTTACCCAGCGGAGGGCTGGGGCTGAGGGTGAGGATGTTGTGAGTAGAGGGCTGACAAGGAGAGAGGGAGCTGAGCAACATGGGGACTGGTCTGAAAATGTGTATATGGAGGTAAAATTATAATTTGTTCTTTGTGTGTGCATAAAAATAAATGTATTGCAGAACATTCTAAAATAAAAAGGTGTAGGAATGTGCACAAAAGGGAGAGATGACTTTTGCACTGGCCGAACCGCCACAGAATTGATATCCAAACGGATGTCATGGGAAGAGCCAGTGTTCTACCCTTGCCCAGTTCCCTTCATTGCTCAGGATGTGAAAGAGACATAGAAACCACGTTGATTAAACTTGCAGTGAAAAGAAAGAGAGATGAGATAGTATACATTTGAAAACAGAAATAAGTTTCAAAACAATTCAGAAGATTTAGATCAAAGTAATAAACATTAATCAAGTCCTGTCTCTAGGTTTAAATACATCCGTTTACTTGAAGGACATGTTTGGGAATTATCAGCTTCTAGTCGGTGAGTTCCAAGAAGCCACTGGCCTTGTCTTATTTATCTTTATTCCCCCTCTACCCACCACCCAGTACAGCACCTGGACCATCGTCTGCGCTTGGCAGAGCCCAGAGGGGAGCTGAAGGCATGGTAGGATCTGATGTGATTAGCTCCAAAAAGTAGCCCACCTAACGAGGAGGAAGGACAAACACGAGGGGTCCTGACACCAGACTCTATGCTACAGGTACTCTCACTTCCTAATAAAAAAAAAAAAATGCCCTTTATAAAATTAGTAAAGGACCACAAAGTGGGAACTATGGTATGGGAAATATATACAGAGGGTGGCATAAACATGTATACACATTTTAAGAAAGGAAAAGAACTGTATTAAAATTGTAATATTTGATATATACAGACAAAAAAATATGCATACAAGTCATGCTGAGCACCTCTTATTGTTGCTGAAGTCAAATGTGCTTAAGTGTTGCAAATTTAATACAGTCTTTTCCTTTCCTATTAGGTTGTTTCAAAAGTTTTGTCCGTTTTAATGTCATGTGTTTTTGTAGCGCCATATCTCAATAAATATTTATTCTACTGTGTCGTGGTATATACTGATTGATGGAGAATTTTGTACTCTATACATTGATGCTATTCATTTTTTTCTACTTTTAGTTTTTTTTATTCTTTTCAGCCTATTACTATATGATGTCATTAAGCAATTTTCAGCCAACTTTTCTCTACAAATTCAAATTGAACCAAAGCACTGCCGAAACAGCCCAAAAAACTAACCAGGCATTTGGCAATGATAGTGTTAATGAATGCACTGTTCGACGTTGGTTTGCGAAATTTCGTTCTGGAAATTTTAGCCTCGAAGATGAGCCCCGAAGTGGTCGATCTAGAGTAATCCAGGACGAGGATTTGAGGACCCTGGTGGAGACTGACCCATCACAAACGGTG